>JBBHKE010003363.1:0-147117 GCA_037447655.1 Zygnema cylindricum | reverse complement strand
AAGCCGCCAAATACCAGCTGCAGTGTAGTTAACGGTGCACCGTGTTAGTGTAACCTAAAGCGGTAGAGACCCCTAAGGCCCTTGCTTAGGTTTTTACTGTACACAGCTGAACAACCGGTACAACATGTTACCGGCATGTGTTTCATGTAGCCGTGTACATGGAAATACATGCTATGTGAGAATACGTGGCAATTGATGTGACGTCGACCATAAACCGCCGAAAACTCATTCCGCGATCTCGGCATGCTTCGTGGGCGTCCGATGAAGTCGGATTACAATCGTGGCCGTCATAAATACTTGCGCACTATTTGTTTCTCCTTCAAAACAAAATGCGCGGTATCCGTTTCGGATGTTCCGTGGCCGTACATTACAACTGTATCTATGTCTAAATATTCCTTTGAATGAAAATAGGCTACATGTTAACATTTAAATAATTACGAAACCCTAAATGTGCGACCATGATGCCAGTCTAACTGGCTAAGGCTACCGGCTATGTTGACGGACGGTAGGTACTAAGTTCCAATCTAGGGTCCGTCAATTCTATTTTGGTAAATCTACCAAAATCTACAACCCGTAACTCTATCTCTAATTAGCATAGGCAGCCATGGCTCTAGCTCCCTCTTCAACCTTCAGTGACTACGACAAGTGTGGGAGATGAAGAGAGAAGTTACAGGCAGACTGCCTCGGCTTCTTTTCTGCATTTTGCAAAACCTAGAAAATACTAAAATAACCTTTTATTTCTGCAAGACTCTCTTAATAAAGCTTGATCTTTAAACACTCTACTCTTTAATGTCTGTTTGGTCGAATACTCTATGAATGATTGGACTGATTAAGGTTGAGAATGTCTT
The DNA here is from genome assembly GCA_037447655.1 of Zygnema cylindricum. Classification (NCBI taxonomy): domain Eukaryota; kingdom Viridiplantae; phylum Streptophyta; class Zygnematophyceae; order Zygnematales; family Zygnemataceae; genus Zygnema; species Zygnema cylindricum. The sequence goes on along the minus strand of JBBHKE010003363.1, from coordinate 146,269 downwards.
TCTTGCTATGATGTCTATTTGTATGCTTCTAATGTGCATCTAATAAATCATGCCTACACACTTAGTCCAATCATATAACAACACCTGTACAAAGTTTGCCGCTACACAACCAACACAACAAATAAATGTAAACGTTCACATGAAATGCGAACGAATGTTCTCCGGAATTTGCGGCAATATTCCGTACGAACTGTTGTACTCCACGATGTGACTGTGGTCAGGTAAAATCGGCGATTGATGATGTCACCCATAATCGTACAAAACCAACAATGCCACGCTCCAAATTTGTTAACCGTTAACCGATCGGCGTTTACGAAAATGAAAGTTAACCGAAACTCGATTTCTCGCGACTAACCGTGCCCGTCCGTAACCGAAAAAGTACAAAATTTATTAATGTACGATGTATGAATAAGCCAATAATTATAATTTGTCGCGTTCCCTAAGATTTGCAAAATGAATAGTGTTTACTACCGTGTCATATTTGCGACGCTTTGTCGCAATCCCTTAGATTTGCGAAATGCATAGTGTTACTACCGTGTCATATTTGCGACGCTAATCATGATGTCACATACTTTCACGATACCAAAGAGTACAAAGTACAAGAATGTTGGATTATAAAGACAGTACACAATTTTTTTTTTTTTTGTTTTTTGGTTGACCAAGTGTAACCGACTTTCTTTTTTCTGGTGAATCAACCGACCGTTACCGCCCGACCCCCAAAACTTGGCAACTGAATCCGTTCTGGATTCGGCGCGGGCGGTCGGTTAACGGTCGGTCACGGTTTTGGTTGACTGTTTGCGACCTCAAGATTACAATGGTATTCTATATTGGTAGTCATTTGCCAATAGCCAATGCGCCTTTTTTTTTATGGCCCACCAATAATCGATATACTAGCACGATATATTGGGACCGGTGTCATCGAGATAAAAAAACGATTTTATGGTGAACTTCCATTAGAGGAAAAGTGGGGTTGTTTACTGGACGCCGTACGATTTCGTACAGATTCGTACCATATTTTTTTTGTCACACGAGATATGACGAAACATGTCTATTGGATGGCTCCAATATTATAAGCGTTAGTATCGACCGTTGGATTTTTCACTTTTTTTGATTCGCGAGGCAATCACGCACATCGTCCAGTTTGATGAGACTCTCCTCGGCGAGGAGGGTTTCTTCACACTTGTCGCGTACCATTGGTACACGTGAAAAGTAAAAAAAAAATCCACCACGAATAGGCAATGAGAATCGAGCACGTCGTATACACCATGTGCCTTCCGCCAGAGTGTATGAAGGTCGACCGAAATATCTTCGCACGCTTCTTCTGACATCCGCTGACCTTAAAAGTTTGCGGCGCCTTTTGACATTCTGTTTCGAAATTTTGATTTTCAATTTCAAAATAGAAATCTGGTCGAGAAAATTTCGTACGAATCATTAACTTCCTACGCCGTACAAATATTATGTACAGATTTCAGTTTGAAAAATATTTATAGATTTTAAGAATCTCAAAATTAACTTACGTGGCGCCAATCATAATTTAGAAACGATGTCTACTAGCACGAAATAATGGAAGGCCGTGCCAGTAAACACCAAAAATAGACGTATCCGCATGTTTACTGGGACCCCCTAATGGAGAACAGGCCTTATTGGTTTTTCATCGCTGTAACACCGGATCCGATAACTATTGGCGATAATTGTACGGTTCATACCGTACAGCTTTACGTTATACTCCGTTGAACTGCACTTCCGTTCTTCCTTTTATTCAGAGAACGAAACAGATTGTCATACGTGGAATGCCACGCTATATACAAAATACAATATATTTTAAAGTACACGTATTAGTAGTGTTGGGTATTCGGTAAATTCATATCGCGATAATTTCGATATTTGATATATCGAATATCGATCGAGCAGAATCCTCGATATATCGTACCGAGACCAACATAAACTATCGTGATATATAGTTTTTTTTTTAATTTTATATTTTATATTTCTATATAATATAAAATTTTAGCGAAAAAAAACAAATTGTCTAATATGCCACGTACGACGTGATTTTTGTTCCGTGACTTAAATGTAGACGCCGCAAAATGTAACCGACAAAAAAGTAATAGTTTTGTAATTCATATAATTACTTATTTGGGGTATGGTTACATCAGGAAGTCATTATTTATGTATTACAGAGGCCTCGGTTACATCGCGTATCGTCTGTAAACAAGTTTTTACATACGTGTTTTGATTTGAGTGGTTCTTTGTAAGTTGACGATCAAATCTCTAAAATCGTCAAAGATTTGAAAACCGACCATTTTCATATGGAAATCCGTACTTGTGTATTGCGTACGTGTACTTCGCAAGTGTACCACGTCAATCTACCTCAGAGATCTCCTTCACTTTGCTGAAAAGCCGTAATTCTTTTCGGCGATTTTACGGTCACCTTGTCCCGAAGCCACGTGACTTTGGAGACTTGTGAAAATTTTCATTTTATATATTTCTAATGCCTCGATATATTGTCGATACGATGTATTTGCGATATAGTGGCGATAGATCGCGATATTTTTATTTTCGATATATCGAAGTGATATATTGATTATCGCGTACCTGAAATTGGATATATATCAAAAATCGGCAAAAGGTCCTCGATACCCAACACTACACCGCGAATTGTAATTAGAGTAAATTACTCTAATTCGGTCGCTCAAAATTTCGACTCTATTACATCAAATAGAGTAAACGATTCTAATTTTTTCATTATTCTAATTTAAGTAAGTTTAATTAGCGTAACAAAATTGTAATAAAGGTTCTTTTTCATTAGTGTGGAGTACGGACGACGTTCGACCGTGCAAAATTGTACTTTTTAAGTAAAAAGGTACAAATAATGATTTAATTCAATTGGCACGCACGTGAAATCGCACTAAACGAAAAATCAATCGCATCGAAAAAAAGCCTTTCGCATAACTCTCGTCCGTCGACAGCATCGTCGTCAGTGTGAACATTAACTGACATTCAGCGTGACAAATAATATTAGCGTCATAATGACGTCAAAAATATACGGACTTACAGGTTTTGTAGGTTTACGTAATTTATTGTATATAATTTCAGCGAGGATATTTATTGCCGACATAACCTAATATAGAGTACTTAAATAAATTAGAGTAAACTTCCTTTGTGAAAATGTTCTATCACATAAATTAGAGTTCATTACTCTAATTGTTTTTTTTTTGTTTTTTTACTCTAATTTTTTCATTACTCTAATTACGATTCGCGGTGTAGCTATTAGTGTTAAAGTTATTTTCGTCGTGTAAAACATATTTTCTCCGTACACACATGTCAGATTGTGGATCTGACGATTGCGATTGAAATGTAAGATTCTCAGCTTCCAATTGGCTGTGTGAAATTGAAAACCAGACAAGTGTGTATGGATAAAAGATGCTTTAAGTGGGCAAAAAATTGTTAACACTAAGGTGGACTTCCATTAGGCGTCTCAGTAATTGTACGAAAAAATTTACTGAATGGAGTGCCTTCCATTAGGTCGAGTCAGTAAACCACTTTTTACTTGCATGGCTCATTCTCGTTGGTAGCACGTAGGTTAATATTAGATGCTTAAAATCTTCAAAGAATCTTAGGGCGTGTCCCCATGTGTTCAAGTAAGGGTTTTTTTCCGTCGTTTACACAGAAAATGGGACTTCCTACTTGAAAATATTACGTTGTACGAAAAATGGGCAAAAACTCAAATACATTTTCCGTCATCTTGGAACTTGAAAGGTACGGCGATTTGGCAGTATTATCATCGCGACCCACTTCCAGCTCATCTTCACACTTGCACTGAAATCAAATCGCGACTTGCTTTTAATCAAAATACTACCCTATTGACGAATAGAAAGCCTGGGTTGCACGCGTCAAAAGTTTTCATTTGTTTTTTTTGCAGCTGGGAGAATACACGAAAAAAAAATTGTGTGTCCGTTTGCTTATGTTCTCCACTTGTGGGCGTCTACAAATGTCATTTTGTAGACGTAGGCGATTGCTTATGTCGTTCACGTGTGGGCGTCAACAAATGACAGTGGGCGTCGACAATTGTTCCAGTATGTTAGGAGCTCTTTGTGGCGTACAAATGTCCGCAGTTTGTTCCAAGATCGTCGGCGTCTACAAATGTCAGCAGTTTGTTGGCGTCTACAGGTGTCGCAAGTATTGGCGACGTGTACAACTACACCACGCATCGTAATTAGAGTAATGAAAAAATTAGAGTAAAAAAACCAAAAAAAACAATTAGAGTAATTAACTCTAATTTATGTGATAGAACTTTGTCACAATCGAAGTTTACTCTAATTTATTTAAGTACTCTATATTGGGTTATGTCGGCAATAAATATCCGCCCTGAAATTATAAATGCTAAATTACGTGAACGTACAAAAACTCTCAGTCCGTATATTTTTGACGTCATTATGACGCTAGTATTATTTGTCGCGCTGAATGTCAGTTAATGTTCACACTGACGACGATACTGTCGACGGACGAGAGTTATGCGAACGGCTTTTTTTCGATGTGATTGATTTTTCGTTTAGTCCGATTTCACGTGCGAGCGCGATTGTATTAAATCATTATTTGTACCTTTTTACTTAAAAAAGTACAATTGTGCACGGTCGAACGTCGTCCGTACTCCACACTATTTAAAACAAACCTATATTACAATTCTGTTACGCTAATTAAACTTACCTAAATTAGAATAATTAAAAAATTAGAATCATTTACTCTATTTGATGTCATAGAGTCGAAATTTCGAGCGACCGAATTAGAGTAATTTACTCTAATTACGATTCGCGGTGTACCACATATTCAAAATAATGAACGCGCAAGTAACGATTGACATAGGCACACTTTGAAAAGTACACCGTAAAATCAGCGCTAAATTCCAAAATAACGTTTCAAAATATCGGTTACATGGGGACACGCCCTTAGATTGCAAATTCTGAACGTAATATCTCTTGCGTGGTTCACACTTGGAAAAATGGGAAAACGATGTCATAAATTTTGGGATCCGTACGCCAAATTTCATAAAATGACAAAAAACGCGGCGGTGACGGTTGGGACGGTCGGTTTTGACCGTTTTGGAGCGTAGCGGCGGAAAAAAAATGCAGTTTTAAGCGTCAAAACTTGACAGCTGCGAATACCGAACAGCAACTGCCGTCCGCCATCGGACATCATGTTCGGAATGCACTTTTTCGTTTTTGAAGAATTACGAAACGAAGCGCACGGACGTAAACCGTACAAAATATTTTTACCTCGCAAACTTATGAACAAACTAGACGACCAATCACGTAAGAGAACATGTAATGTAAAAAAAAAAAAAAAATACCGATGGAAAAAAAATAATAATACAAACTAATAAATGTTCTAAACTTCTAATACTAATAACCGTGTTAATACTAATTAAACACTATTAATAACTGTACTAACACTACACCGTCGATCGTATTTAGCGTGTAGAAATTATTAGAGTGTAGAATAACTTAGTGTCATGTACACTAGTTTTGACTTAGAAAAATTTCGAAAAAAAAGCACTAATTTTTCAACGAACGCCAATATGGGTACAGCTGATTTGTCGAGAGGATATTCACAGTAAAATAGGTAAAAGCATAAACTCTGAAAATTTGTACACTGTCGCATACTTTCACTCTAATTAATTCCTAACTCTAATTTCGGTTTTTTAGGGTGTAGGCAATACGCGACAAATAAATGTACACTAAAACAGGAACAAGTACGCAATCTTTTATATCGTACCCTTAATCGTGATTGTATCCTATTTAGGATTAACTCCCATTTGGGTATATTTTTGGCAAACGCGTTTTTACTTTAATTCACAGGGCAATTTTCCGCGTGATAGCAAATATTTTATTAAAATATCCGTACTTGTATAATGAAAAAGTACATTTTTATACGCACCGACACCTTCCGTATTCCACACTAATAAAAAAATACATAAATTAAAATGGTGTACACTAATTGTTCTTCTCGAAATTAGCGTACAATAAAAAATTGTATCATTTAACCTATTTTAAGTAAAACCCTCAAAACTTAGGGGCGTCGAATGAGTGTTCAACACGCTAAACACAATCGACGGTGTAATTATACATATTAATAATTGAACCAATACTGGTTATACAAATTACTAACTATAAAACACTAAATATACATACTAAAACTTGTACTAACACTTATTATACAAAATTATAACTGTACTAATACTAATTTTATAAATAATAATTGTACCAAAACTAATGATACAAACTCATAAGTGTACTCACATACTAATAACTTTACTAATACTGATTATACGTACTAATAGCTAGACTAATACAGATAATACACGAATAATTAGTATGAATATGTAGTATAAGTACAATTAGCGGTCTGTATGATTATTTATTAAAACAATTGTTAGTTTTTATATTTGGTATTAATATAGTGCTTAACCTGCATATCTAGTAGTAATAAAGTGCTTAACTTATATATTAAGTATTAAAATCCTTTGTATTCTGCATAATTAGGATTATTATTAGGATTAGTGCGTTTATTAGTAATGTAGAATTAGTATTATGATAGTTATTAGTAATGCATAATAAGTAATAATACTTGTATTAGTAAGTATAGTCAGTATCATTATAGTTATAAGTATTCATAATAAGTATTAGTACAACTATTAGTCTGTATACTTAATATGAGTCCAGTTATGAGTTTGTATAATCAGTGATGGTACACTTATTAGTCGGTGTAGTTAGGATTCGTAGAGTTATTAGTCTGTATAGTTAGTGTTAGTATAATTATTATTAACGTTTAATTAGTATTAGGACATTTAATGTATCCTAGCTATGAACACTTATACTAATTAAATAATAATTGTACTACCACTAATTATACAGACTAATAACTGCAAAAATACTTAGTATACAAAATGTACTTATACCAATTGCATGAACTCATAATGTGCTAATACTAATTATAGAGACAAATAACTGTGTTGATATATTAATTGTATATACTAATAACCATGCTAACATAATTATACATACTAAAAACTGTACTGGTACGAATTGTACATACTAATAACTATACTATTACTAATTATACAGACTAATAAGTACTAATGATACAGACGAGTAGTAGGACTAATACCAAGTATACATTACTTGAAACTGCTCATTTTATATTACTAACCATTGTACCAACACTAATTCTACATTACTAATAACTGCACTGACACTAATTACACAAAGTAATAACTGTATTAGCACCAATTATAAAGAATAGTAACAGTACCTATACTAATTATTTATACAAATAAGCATACCAGTACTGGTTATACGTAATAGTAACTGTGCTAATACTAATTATACAGACTAATAATTGTACAAATACTGATTACACTAACTCATTACTGTAGTAATATATATTCTACATATTAATAACTGTACTTATACTATTTATACTAATTATAGAGACAAAAACCGAGTTAATACTAATTATGCGGACGAATAATTGTAGAAGTAATTATTTTATAACGATTGTCCTAATACTAATTATACATAACTAAAAATTGTCGCTATACTAATTATGCAGTATTAGAAGTGCGCTAATACTAATTATATAGACTAATAACTGTGTTCACGCTAATTACAAAAACTAAAATTTGTTAAGACTAATTATACAAACTAATAACTGTTCTAATACTAATTACACAAACACTAATTGTTTAGAGTTATAATTGTCTTAATACCGATTATACAGATTAATAATAATACTAATACTCATTATACATTACTAATAATTTTAGTAACTCAAATTATAGAGACAAATTGTACTAATACCAATAAAACAGACTAAAAACTGTACCAATACTAATTATACACACTTATAACTGTTCCAATACTAATTTTACAATAACGTTCTTAATACTTATTTTATACTAAAAACTGAACTGAAACTAAGTTTTTTTTTTCGGGCGCCCGTGGTTTTTTTTTTGGGCTTGTTACAAGTTACTCCGGGTTTATTTGCGGTCTGTACAAACGCTTGCGTGGCAGTACAATTTGTTTTGGAAGGCGTCGTACATATCATGCCCGCAAAGCGTTTCCTTTTTCGTACGGGCAAGTGACTCGTATCACGACACGCTAGTTGACGTAGGCTAGCGTCACGTGCCAGTTCACGGTGGACAAAAAAAAGTACCGTTTTCATATCATACCGTTTTCCCATTTTTCAAGTGTGAACCACGCATCTACCAGCGGAGGAAATATCTGTACCAGCGGAGGAAGTATCTGTACCAGCGGAGGTAATTAATGCCTCGTACAGAGGGCGTTAAATGTACTACCCAAAAATTAAAAACGCAACGACAAAAAGGCGGCGTCAAACTTTGTCGGTGGGAGTTTGCGGATTTGCAGCCACCCTGGCGGAAGGCACATGGCCATTGCGACGTGTACGCACATATGCGCGCGCTCCTCGTGGAAGTTTATGACCTTTTCCACGCGGCCTGTTTTTACACGTTCTGTATTCGAGAACTGTCCTCCCTGTGCACAGTCTTATCAAACTGTAAGGTTGGTGACTTGGCGTCACGGATAAAAAGTATAATTGAATCCGACGGTCCTAATTTACGCCTAAAACCTTGGACAATTTTCTGTAATGTTGTTTTCGTTGAAAAATAATAAAATCTGTACAAACCTGTACGAAACGGTACGGCCGCCAGTAAAAAACCCCACCTTTTCGCTAATGGAAGTCCACCCTTATAGCGATACACGGTGTACTATTATACGCCAAACTCTATTTTAAAAACAGTCGTTTATGAGCCATGGAGTCTAGTCGTACAGAATATCCGAAATGTGAAGTTCGGAACTTATGTGTTTTGTACGAATGAACCCTCATTTCAACGTCCGCATTACTTTTCGTTTGATATTGTTTCATGAAAAAAAAAGTCCTCGGGTAATCCACGTGGATGACGTGGGTTTTCGTCATAGTTGTTAAAATCGCATATTACGCACGAAACGAACGGGCGAATAATGGGACGATTTTTGAAAATTGAAAAAATGCGTACCCGATTACGTAGTACGTACCCGTAGATTTTTGTACATATACGTAGTGTGTCCATATATATTCGTACTTTTAAGGTTATTTAAGGGGGGTTTTAGGGTTTTTATCAAAGATGTCCAATTCGTACGGATTTGGACTTTTTTACGAAAACTACGTAGTATTCTTTGTTTCGTAGCTTTCGTAAATTTCGTACGTCTCAAATGTACAAAAAATTGTACGAACATTTTTAAAAAATGAGACGGTGGTTCATTTCATGCATATAAGTCCAATTCGTACGGATTTGGAATTTTTTACGAAAACTACTTAGTATTCGCTTGTTTCGTAAAATTCGTAAATTTCGTACGAAAATGTACGAATATGTACGGACATTAACCGTTGGAGGCGCCGTAAATTCCGCCGCACGCCGCATTTTTGCTTCATTTGCGCGCGCATATTTTTTTTCTGAGCGGCTCACGCGTATTTTTTTTTGAGCGGCGAGCCGCGGAATTTAAAGCGTCTCGCACGCGTGTTTTTATCTGAGCGGCGAGCCGCGAAATTTAAGGCGTCTCGCACGCCTATTTTTTTCTAAGCGGCGAGCCGCGGAATTTAAGGCGTCTCGCACACGTATTTTTTTCTGAGCGGCGAGCGACAAAATTTATGGCGTCTCCAACGGCTGCTTCCTTGAGCCGTTTTGTTTCATTTGCGCGCGCGTATTTTCATATGTCCTCCACTCCGTCTTCAAAAGGAAGCCGCCGTTGGGGACGCCGTAAATTCCGCCGCTCGCTGCTAGTGCGTTGAACTTTTCAGTTTTTTAGGGTATTGAATATTTAAATTTTTTGAAATCTGAAAGTCAAAATAAGGTACGAATTTTAAAAATTCCGAAATCGTTTGATGCGCACTTTACGTAGTAATCGTTAGTTTAATCCGTGCGTGTTATGCGCATGGGACTTCTATGATTTCATGCATAGAAGTCCAATTCGTACGGATTTGGACTTTTTTTCGAAAACTACGTAGTATTCGCTAGTTTCGTAAATTTCGTAAAATTCGTACGTCTCAACTTGTACGGAAAATTGTACGGACATTTTAAAAAAAAGAGACGTAGCTTCATTTCCGCGCGCGAATTTTCCTCCACTCCTTCATAAAGAATCCGCCATTGGAGACGCCATAAATTCCTCCATTTAATCTGTCATTGAAGCCACCCTTCAAGGTTCCAAGAACTTTGCCAGAGGCATCCATGCCTAGGCCACGAGGAATCGAGTGGGAGCATGTCAAGGCTCCAGACGGAGAGCTGCTTGGGAATAACAGAATATGTATTTGTCTATACTGCAATTTCGAATACAATGGTCAAGCAACTAGAATTAGAAACCACCTGCTTGGAAATGTGCAAAATGGCGGCATTAGAGCTTGCATTCTATGTCCCGATGAGGTGAAGGCGGAGTTAAACACATTTGAAACCACAAAATCTTCTCATGGCTCTCAGAAACGTGTCATATCCGATTTGGATAAACTCACTAAATGTCCGGGATCAAGCCAAAGTAGCAAGGTACAAGGTTTTCAGTCGAAAATAACAAATATATTTAATAGGCATAACAAGAAGGAGGTGGATACAGCATGGGCAAAGGCTTTATTTACCAATGGCTTGCCGTTTCGACTATTAGAAGACCAATATTTTAAGGCAGCGGTGAAAAAGACTGGGGAGATAGGGCCATCTTATAAGTTACCTCACCGAAATACCATGAGAAATCGACTTTTGTTTGAGACGAAAGCAACGGTCACTGAAGATTTGGCAAGCTACATAGAGACCATGAAAATTACCGGTGCCTCCATCACATCAGACGGTTGGACAGCCGTTGATGACACGCCTCTTCTGAACATTCTCGCAGTCACCCCCAAAGGAGATATGTTTCTCATGGCTGAAGACACTAGAGGGCAAACCAAGGATGCCGAATACGTTTGTCAGGTGTTAGAGAAAGGAGTTCTTGCGGTAGGGGTGGAGCATGTGGTGCAAGTTGTGACAGATTCTGCTCCTGTGAACAAGGCTGCTGCCTCGTTGCTCATGGGAAAGTATCCTTCCATCACGTGGACACCATGTTCTGCCCACGTATTGGACCTATTGTTAGAGGATTAGGGTAAGTTGTCATTTATTTCAACACCTGTCCGAGAAGCAAAGGAGGTGTTGAAATTTATTACGAATCATCATATGACTGCAGCTTTGTTCCACAAAATTTCAGAACTTAGGCTTTTGAAACCTGGAGAGACCAGGTTTGCAACAAATTTTATCATGCCACAGAGGTTTTTACAGGTGAAGGATAGCTTGGAGACCTTGATGTTTCATGATGCTTACAAGCAGTGGTTAAGCAAGTCTACATACAAGTCAGAGGGTGCTAAGATTAAAGGCCACATCTTGAACTCGAAGTTTTGGACAAGAGTGACTGAGGCTGTGACAGTTTCAGAACCTGTGGTGCGGATGATGAGGGAGTGCGACAAAGGGAGCCCAAATGTGGGGAAGGTTTATCATGGTTTTTATAGTATTGGTGAGTTCTTGGTGAATTTATCCAGCAATGGAGGAGCGCGAAATTATGAAGGCCTACAAATTTTGCAGGAGATGAAGGTGTCTTTCATCGCCAGATGGGAGATGGCACACAGCCCCATATATGCTGCTGGCTTTGTACTCGATCTTGAGTACCAAAGTGATGACTATGGTCAACATTCAAATGTGAAAGTAATGGAAGGCTTTCAAATAATGCTTGATAAGATGTTACCAAATGTGGAGGACCAGGCTGCTGCCTACAATGAGTTGTCTAAGTATAAAGGTTCTGAGGGCATATTTGGGAGGGAGGTGACAAAGACGTGTGCTAAACAGATGCCAGGCTGGAAGTGGTGGCAGCAGTTTGGGGCTGTCACCCCTATCTTACAGAAAGTAGCAATTAAGATCCTTGCCCAGTGCACAGTTGCCAGCTCATGTGAGAGGAATTGGTCAACCTACGACCATATTCACTGTAAGAAAAGGAACAGATTGACAGCTAGAAGAGCTAATGATTTGGTTTGGGTCTTTAGCAATCTCAGATTATTACAAAGCACCAAGGATGTTAGTTATGAAGAGGAAATGGTAGCATGGGAGGAAGAGGAAGGGGAGGTAGGAGAAGAAGAGTTTGATGAAGACATGTTTGACATAGATTTGGAGTAAAGAGGGATAGGGGTGACATATACATATTCACGGCCTGCAATGAGTTGACATATTTTTAATATGAAAATTAGACTATATCCACCAGATTAATACAAAGTTTGTTCTTTTTTTTGTTTCAATGTGAACTTTATCGTTTTTGATTGTGGACATGTTTTTTTTTTTTCTTGACATTTTTTACCAAGGACAATGTGAACTTTATCGTTTTTGATTGTGGACATGTTTTTTTTTTTTCTTGACATTTTTTACCAAGGACATGTTGTACCAACGACGAGGCAGTCTGGTCGCTGGTTTAGCAACCAGGCAGTCTGGTCACTGGTTTAGTAACCAGGCAGTCTGGTCGCTGCAGGCAGTCAGACTGCCTAATTGCTATGCCTGGTTGCTAAACCAGGCAGTCTGGTCGCTGGTCAGTGACGACAGTCTGGTCGCTAGTTCAGCGACGAGGCAGTCTGGTCGCTGGTACAGTGATGCTCGCTGGTTCAGCGACGAGGCTGCCTCGTCGCTAGTTCCTCGCACTTTCAGTTTTTTAAGGTATTGAATATTTCAAAAATTTGAAATTTGAACGTCAAGATAAAGTACGAATTTTAAAAATTCCGAAATCGTTTGATGCGCACTTTACGTAGTAATCGTTAGTTTAATCCGTGCGTGTTATGCGCATGGGACTTCTATGATTTCATGAGACGGAGATTTTATTTTTTTAGGGTTAAGGGGACAATTTCCGTACATTTTTGTATACCGTACAACCATAACTAAACGAAATTTACGAAAAGTATAGATTCAACGAATACTACGTAAAAATCGGGAAAAAGTTCAAACTCGCACGAATTGAACAACTAAATGGTTTTCGTTTACTTCATGAAAAAATAATGATTTTTTTGATTTTCATGGCCACGTGGATAGCCTTGAAGTCAGGAAAGGATTGGTCCATTCATTTTCACCGAATCCAAAGTGAGTTTGTACTAAATCTCGTACCTATTGCACTGCTTCCAATAGTATGATTCGTACTACAACCGTGCGTACATTAGTATTTTTTCTGACTGCTTTGAACTGAAGTACTGTTGTTCACGGGTAAAACGATGCACACGTCTTCTTTGCCTGATCCAACCCATCGCGGTTCGTCATCAGCATGGTGCTTGAGGGAAGGTCGTAACCTAGGTAACTTCTGGACCGTTCATTCTATTTTGGACGAACCTAACTTTTGTCTCACGAGCATCCGAGACCGTACGCATCAAGGCCGACTCCTTGAGTCCAGCTAGGCTTTCATGCAGATCAGCCAATACAATATGAATTTTACACGCGTCAAGAAATTATAAGCGTGTATACCCTAACTGTATTCTGTACTCTGTCATGCCGTTCGCTGACCGACGGATAAAAGGGAGTCAAATTAAGCCCATGCGCCCGCACCGAATGTGCGAGACGTAACTCACTTTTCCGGCCGATCAACGAATAGGATATGAGTTATACACGAGTCTATAACTCACACTTGAGTTTGATTCATTGATTCCATCCTATTCACCGACCAACAGGTCACGGTCGTCCCGTATCGAACAAGGATTCGTACCTCCATGCTAGCCGTCCATATTTTTGTAGTTACTGTACGAAACATTCCATGATCCGTACCGTCCTTCTAAGTCTTGTCCGAATTTTTTGCTTCCAAATCTAAAATCTCATAACTAATCCTCATAACTAATCCTAAACAGCAAGCACTAAACACTCCTATCTTTCCATTCCCACTCCGGTAATTCCCCCACAGTCCACTGCAATCCTTCTCCTCCTATAATCGACCGAGTACCTGATACCTTCCTCTCTTCTCGCCCTCCTTTTCGCCAAACACTTGCCAATTTTTCCTTCCTCTTCCCTCCCTCCCTTCCTCCCTCCCTCTCTCCCTCTCCCTCTCCCTCCCTCCCTGCCTCCATGTGGGAGCCTGCAGCCGAATACGACTCTACATTCCGTCCGAGCTGGCAGTGGGTCCTCAACTCCACCTGGAAGCTTCCGTGCACGTACGGCCCTCTAATGAGTTCTGAGAGAATCGTACGGATCAAGTCCCGTGCCAATCCGTCCTATGTGGTCTCGGCGCATCCCTGGCAGGGCGTGGTGCTCATGCCTCTGATTGGCTGCGACGCGCGGCAGCTCTGGATGGTGGACGATAGCTGGCGAGCCAATCAGGGCTTCGCTCTCGTGAACAAAGCAACGGGACAGGCGCTCAGCCATGACGGGACTCGATGGCAAGTAAGTATGGGAACAAGTAAGGAAGTGAATAAGTAAGGAAGTGAATAAGTAAGGAAGTGAATAAGTAAGGAAGTGAATAAGTAAGGAAGTGAATAAGTAAGGAAGTGAATAAGTAAGGAAGTGAATAAGTAAGTGAATTAGTAAGGAAGTGAATGAGTAAGGAAGTGAATGAGTAAGGAAGTGAAGTAGTAAGCAAGTGAATTAGTAAGCAAGTGAATTAGTAAGAAAGTGAATAAGCAAGAAAGTGAATAAGTAAGGAAGTGACTAAGTAAGGAACTGAATAAGTAAGGAAGTGAATGAGTAAGGAAGTTAATAAGTAAGGAAGTGAACAAGTAAAGAAGTGAACAAGTAAGGAAGTGAATAAGTAAGGAAGTGAATAAGTAAGGAAGTGAATTAGTAAGAAAGTGAATAAGCAAGAAAGTGAATAAGCAAGAAAGTGAATAAGTAAGGAAGTGACTAAGTAAGGAAGTGAATAAGTAAGGAAGTGAATAAGTAAGGAAGTGAATAAGTAAGGAAGTGAATAAGTAAGGAAGTGGCTAAGTAAGGAAGTGAATAAGTAAGGAAGTGAATAAGTAAGGAAGTGAATAAGTAAGGAAGTGAATAAGTAAGGAAGTGAATAAGTAAGGAAGTGAATAAGTAAGGAAGTGAATAAGTAAGGAAGTGACTAAGTAAGGAAGTGAATAAGTAAGGAAGTGAATAAGTAAGGAAGTGAATAAGTAAGGAAGTGAATAAGTAAGGAAGTGAATAAGTAAGGAAGTGAATAGGTAAGGAAGTGACTAACTAAGGAAGTGACTAACTAAGGAAGTGACTAAGTAAGGAAGTGACTAAGTAAGGAAGTGAATAAGTAAGGAAGTGAATAAGTAAGGAAGTGAACAAGTAAGGAAGTGAATAAGTAAGGAAGTGAATAGGTAAGGAAGTGACTAACTAAGGAAGTGACTAACTAAGGAAGTGAATAAGTAAGGAAGTGACTAACTAAGGAAGTGAATAAGTAAGGAAGTGAATAAGTAAGGAAGTGAATAAGTAAGGAAGTGATTAAGTAAGGAAGTGAACAAGTAAGGAAGTGAATTAGTAAGGAAGTGACTAAGTAAGGAAGTGAATAAGTAAGGAAGTGAATAAGTAAGGAAGTGAATAAGTAAGGAAGTGAATAGGTAAGGAAGTGACTAACTAAGGAAGTGACTAACTAAGGAAGTGAATAAGTAAGGAAGTGAATAAGTAAGGAAGTGAATAAGTAAGGAAGTGAATAAGTAAGGAAGTGATTAAGTAAGGAAGTGAATAAGTAAGGAAGTGAATAGGTAAGGAAGTGAATAGGTAAGGAAGTGACTAACTAAGGAAGTGACTAACTAAGGAAGTGAATAAGTAAGGAAGTGACTAAGTAAGGAAGTGAATAAGTAAGGAAGTGAACAAGTAAGGAAGTGAATAAGTAAGGAAGTGAATAAGTAAGGAAGTGAATAAGTAAGGAAGTGAATAAGTAAGGAAGTGAATAAGTAAGGAAGTGAATAAGTAAGGAAGTGAATAAGTAAGGAAGTGAATAAGTAAGGAAGTGAATAAGTAAGGAAGTGAATAGGTAAGGAAGTGACTAACTAAGGAAGTGACTAACTAAGGAAGTGAATAGGTAAGGAAGTGACTAACTAAGGAAGTGACCAAGTAAGTAGCGACTAAGTAAATGAGTGAGGAGGAATGTTTTACAGGAATGTGTAAAAAAAGAGGAAGGTTATTTTTTAGGGCAGAAATCGATGGCAAAATAAGTGCAGAAGTAAGAATGTAATAGGTAAGGAGGTGGATAATAAGGAAGAGAATAAGGAAGAAGTGACTAAATAAGAAGTGAATAAGTAAGGAAGGAATGAAGTAAGAGGAGGAATGTGTGTGAAAAAAGAGGAAGGTTGTTTTCCACAGCGGGAATCTGTAGCAAGTAAGTGGGTGAGTAAGAGGAAGTAAGGAAAGAAGGAAGTAAGTATGTCAGAGGAGGAATGTGGACTGAAAACTGCATTAAAGAAGGAAAATGATGTTTTCCATGACGGGACTCACTGTTATGTAAGGAAGGAAGTGAGTGCATGAGTGAGCACGCAAGAGGAGGAATGTGGACAGAAACCTGTGGGTCTCTGCTTTTTTTGATCTGGAGGAATATGGAGCAGGAATGTGTGTGAATAATAAAAAGGAAGAAAGGGTTATGGAACAAAAATCTGTTTGAAATAAGGAAAAGGTTTTTATCATTTAAAGGAAGAAGAGGACTATGGAATAGAAAAATGAAATATGGAAGAGTGTAAAATGTTTGTGCATAAAGGAAACTATATCTTTAAGTAATTTGGGTAGTTGAAAAGGATAATGTTTGAGCAAGGTAAGGCATTTGGAGAAGAAATCAAGACACATGGAAAATGATTGTCTTATAGTGTTTGAGAACCTATTTGACCAGGAAAAATAAAATGCCCGAGTAGGAATTTAGGGCGAAATGTGGAAGTAAGCTGTTTTGGAAGGGGAAATCAAAGGAAGAAAAATCATTGTATAAAGGCAAGAGGGAGGCGGAAGGAAGAGCGAAGGATGTGAAGGAAATTTAAAAGATAGGTTTTCTTTTAGAAAGGACAGGGGAGTATATGAATGTGAAATGCTTGTAATTTTTGTAAGGGAGAGATGAATTAAGGAGGCGGTACAGAATATGACTCGTGAAATGTAAAACTGTGAAGATTTTAAATACATAAGATTGGAAGAAAGGATATGAAGGGTTTTTCAAGCCCGAAACTAATGTTGATTAATAAGGAGTGAAGGGAGGAACTCTGAAAATTTAGGACTAAGTATGAAGAAATAGAGGTGTACAAGTACACTTCTCATCCCTATAGTGGTAAACATTCTGGCAGTGAAAGGCGTTTGATTTTATGCTCAATTGCTGGATTTTTTTTGGGGGGGCAAGCAATTGAAAACCGCTTGTTTTACCTTTTGACCGTGATTTCGTGACTTGAAAACGGAAAAGTGTGTACTGAGAAAAAGTACTAACTCCTACAAAATGTTCAACACCAATAGCACTGGGCAAAGTATTACTTGAGGGAGGAGAGTGTAAGAAATAAAGGAGCAGTAGTATTTTGGTTAAATGCTATTTGTTGAGATTTGTACCTCAAATCGGTTTCATCAAATTCTTACCACAATAGCAATTGCTATATCATAATCGTGGTCAGACATTGATCGGTTAAGACTCTCCAGATTTCATTGTAGTTATCAGAATTAGGAATTAGCTGTTAATGATAAGAAATTTTGTTTAAACACAAGCTTCTAAGGATTTTTAGAATTTTAATGTGATAGAAATTGTTATAATTTTTGAAAATGGTGAAAATGACGCATTTTATAAGTTAAATGTAGTATCTATTTCTGCAACTAGTACATCAGAAGGCCTGCTGCACAAGTTTTCTTTCTGTAGAGTTTTTAAATTGATGAGGTAATAAGAATCATCAAAACCTTTTGAGAGAGGAAATTGGTAGAGCTTCTGAGGACAATGTTCTTATTATAAAGGTGCTGCTAGGTTTTTGAAATTCATTTGACTCTTTACAATTGTAGTTGTTCAACGCTTGCTCTTTTTCAATATACGTTAAAGAATAGAGAAAGCATAATTATTTCAATGAAGTGTAATTATTGCGAGTCTTCCAGAACCTGTTTTTGATGTTACTCCTCTTTCAATTATACTGTTTTAATTTGTTTTATTTTTATTAAACTGGTTCTACACGGACATCGGTATTAGGCAGTTTTCAGGCCTACGAAGAATATTCTGGGCATGCATTTGCTATTTATGAAGAATGGCTAAAATTCACCGAAATTTTAGAGTTTCGTCCTTTTGAGGATCAAAATCACGTAACGCGGATCCTGTTACATACTTTTTTTGTATAGTGCCAAAAGTAAATGTGAATTGTACCTTTCTACTATATCATTAGTTCAATCGCTTGATTGAAACTAATGATGTCTTTTGATTCTCTGATGGAACAGTAGTTTCGGAAAACATTCACTTTGATCGAATGGCAGGTAAACAAGAGTTAAGAAGAATTAGGATGCTTTTTTGAAGTTTTTTTACTGAAAGTTATTTCTTTTACAGAAGTTCCCAGCGCCTTATCTTTAAATTTAAGGCAGCCATTGTTATGGCATAAATAATTGTTTTATATTTTTTCGTACACAGGAAAAAAAATTCCTAACCCAATGATTTTACTGCCGAATAAGGGGAAAAATTGGGGTTTTGGATTTCCCAAATATTCTTGTACAAAATTCTCTAATGGCGCATATTTTTCGAACAAATTTGCTGACTATGCATAAGTCGATTCATGTTGAAGATGTAATAGCATTGACAGGATTATCCACGATGGTTTAAGAAATATTTTTCATGTCTGTTATGGATAAGTTTTTGTCACCTTTTTAACGTTTTTTATCGGTAGTTTTTATCTTGTTTTCAATTTCAGGTTTCTCTCACAGATTACGATCCAAAGGAGGAGAACGAGAAGATTATGTGGACTCTGGGTCCAGATGCAGGAGAGGGGTTCTTTGCGTTAAGAGCTACTGGTAGCAATAAGCAACTTTACCTCGATATTTCTGAGGAGAAAGTTGCCGAAGGAACACAGATTTTAGCTTACGATTGGAAAGGTGGCTTACATCAAATGTGGTCATTAGAACCAATTGTAAGTTTTCAAATTCACCGATCATATACTGTTTTGGACTAACTCTCACATGGAGATGTCTTGTTGTCTGAGAATGGCAAATACTGTGATTGGCTAAAGAAAAGAGAGAAAAGGAAATACTAATGATGCGCTTCATGTGAAATGTTGGGATGTTTAATATAGGTGACAAATCAGATCTGCCACATTCAATAACAATGAAAAAACAACCAGATATCAAGTTATCAATGTTGTGCCATATATTGATGCGGTACACATTTTAACAGACGGAAAATGCATTCAAATTCACCTTTTCAGCAAGTATTGGGGATTGTTGACACTTTTTTATTTGCAGTTGTATTTCAGGAAAAATATTTAGCAGTGAAATCATAGTTCAATGATTTTTGTTTGACTTCGAAAACATGTAAAAACTATTTTAGAAATCGAATGTTTACGTACCTTTTGTTTTGGATATCAGGATGTATCAAAATGTATCCTGGCGTATTGCACCTCGATGTTATTGTGGGCTTTTCTTGATTCACTACACCTGTCATCCTATTAGAGTTGATAACTTTAATTTCGTTGGGGCCATTTTTCCCCCAAATTATAAAATAATTTTAATAACACTCAGTACATAAGTGGCCTGATATAAGCCACGTCGGCCCACTGTAATTCAATGATGCTGATACTTTCACAAACTCCAATAGCAGTGAAAGGTGTATTCTATAGACATTATATCTCACTATATAGAGAGGTCAAGTGATACAGTGATATTTTTTTTTTAAATTTTTCAGCATTGCATTGTTGTCTATCGTTTGACTTTGTATCAGAATGGGTGAATTTTAGAACGAATCCTTTGTCTGATAGGATGTTGACGCATTTGTTTTCTTGTGTGACGCAACATTTTTGTAATATAGATAGTCTTTCTCCACTGTTTAAACAATTTGCTTATCTCTGTTGGTACACCGTGAATTGCTATTAGAGGAAAGAAATTATTAGCACGGGGTTTTTATTAGTGTTATTTATTCTAATCCAGCTCAGAACAATTAAGTTGTTTAAAGAATTAGCGTCATGAGTGTTTTTAACGCTACTTTGTGGTTAGAGGGCAAAAATAACAGGCACCACATTAAGTGTTATTAACGCTAATATCGATTCACGTTGTAGTTCCCTGACTTTAATCATTTTGTTGGTGGAATTCGCAGGGTCTCCTCTACACTATTCGATCAAAACTGAGTTCAGAACATGCTCTCACAGCAGATCCTTCCGAGAAAGACTGTCCCGATATTCTGATGAAGCCGTTAAATGAATCGGATCCATTCCAACTTTGGACTATCGAGACCCATTTTGATCAGAGCATTACCATTCATAATGTGGGTTGTAAACTTGCCATAAGAGGCCCTACAGCCGAAGGACAACAGTGTCGATTGGGTGAGTTAAGTCAAGCTTATATCTATAATATGTGGGTTCTCGGGAAAGACGAAGGAGAGTGTTATTTTCCGGTTCGGCCCGTCCACGACTTGGACCTTTGTCTGGATGCTGTGGAAGGAAAGGTGAAAGAGGGATGTGGAGTCATAATATATGGATTAAAGAGAAATAAGTGGTCGTGTTATTCACACAATCAAATGTGGGGATTCTTTCCGAAAGGAGTGACAAGACCAATAAAACCCACTTAAAAAGATAGGCTTATGTGTTGTTTTGGCGGGATTATTGGAAAATAACGGAGAGGTAGAGTGATAAAGTGTCATAGTTTGTCGAATCGGTGTTTTAGGAAGAGGAAGATTTGAAGTTCATGGTCTACAAGTGGAGCTGAAGATATTCATCCGTTTATCTGTACATAGTAGTTGTAAAATTGACTATAGAATACAACAAATGTAGATTTTTAAATATGATTTTACCTCTGAGGTGATCATTACATAATCTCCAGTTTCGGTGTTGAAGAAGGAAATTTTGTGTCAACTTTTTTGATTCAATCTCGTTAAAAAAATGTCGGAGCTCCTTTTGATAACTGGTGCCGGGAGATATTTCAACTTTTTGGAGACGAAGATTTTGAAATAGTTTTGTAGAAAGGGACTAGAAATAGAAAATTAATGTTTGGAAATTCGCTTGTGTCACGTCACTGTAAGCATCACAAGTCTGTGAATCCCTAGTATCAGCTCTCGAGTTGTATATTTCAGCCATTCAATGTTTTGGCAGGTAGTGCCTGCAATAATTGTAGGTGGTGTAGCAGTAACAACTACGGCCTTTTAGTAAAACGATACAATTGGTAGTAAGCTGCAGATTTTAGCTTCCTAAAGTTTACATGGTAGGATCAGTAGTTCTGTTATAGGATGCTTCATCCGTATGACTGCAAGGTGTGTTTGTTGTACAATATGTGTTCCAAGTTTGTTGAATTGTAAAGAGTGTCTCAAACTTTTTACTAAGTACACTTCATGAGATTTATAATGTTTTTTTACTGTTATCGTTTGCTGGTTTTATCGAGACAAATTTTATCTCCAACCTTCCCCCCATCCCTCTCCCTCTCTCTTCGTCCCTCACTCTTCCTCTCCTTCTCCCTCTCCTTCTCCCTCTCCCGCTCCCTCTCTCTCTCCCTCTCCCTCTCACTCACCCTCTCCCTCTCCCTCTCCCCCTCTCACTCTCCCTCTCCCCCTCTCCCTCTCCCTCTCCCTATGTTGCCCCCTCCCTCCCTCTCCCTCTCCGCCTCCCCCTCCCTCCTCTCTCTCTCCCTCGCTCTCTCCCTTTGCCTGTCCTCTCTCTTGCTCTCTCCCTCTCACTTTCTTTCTCCCCCTTGCTGCCTGTCTCCGACTCTCTTGTTTGTTTGTTTCAAAGTTTGTTTGTCGGTTTAGGTTTCAAAACTTAAATCTGGTAGCAAATGCATCTGTCGTAATTCATTTTTGTTTCGGTGTAGTTGCTACAGTTCAGTTGTAGTTTTCATGCGTCACGGGCCCTCTGTTGAGAGGACTTCACGGCAAGCGTACAAAATGTCACCTGTGAAGAAATCGATAATGTTAAATGCTGTTTACTGGCACAATTTAATGGAGGATATTTGTCATAATGTTACTGCCAGTAAACGTGACCGTACATTTACTGGCACACCCTAATGGATTCATTTTCACGTTCAGGAATACAAAAAGAACGCGTGCGTATAGCGATTCCCATGTTATTTTTGCAATTATTTGTTATTGCTATTCATTGCCCTTCTATTTCAGTACTTTTTATCGTCAACGTTTATCTATGGCCCTGCTTCTATCCTCCCTGGATCGTCTATTGCAGCTATGGATCGTCGACGTGTCCCGGAACTCCCTCCTCGTGCTCCTCCGGGATTCGGGGACTTACGTGGTTGCTTTATGTAGTCTTTTAGATATGTTGGGGTTTTGTTGATAGATGTTGGATCTTTCCTTGGATGTTTCGTTTGCTGTTTTTTGCTTCTTTGGGTGTTTTCGCCTGCCATCTTTTCGTACTTTCGTTGCTTTTGCCTTGCCTATCCCTTTTGTTTCTTCCCCCCAAATGTAGTTTTTCAGTTTTTGCAATGCTACTTTCTTTTGTTCCCATGGACTCAGATGGTTTACCATCGCCCTTTTTAATAAAGTCAGCCATTGTTATACTTGTGGTCAATACTGTAGTGTTGTGTTGTGTGTCGACAAATTTCTCATCGCAATGCATTCAATTTAGATATCGAATATCGAACAGTCAGGGGAACCAATATATCTCTCCGGACCGGCGTAAACCATCGCGATATATTTGGTGGGAGGCGGTGGTCCGTATATATCCTACACGGAAACCAGTACTAAAAGAGTACGGAGGAATCGCCCCTCCCCCCTCCCCTTTTGATTTTTTTTTGGACAAACCAGCGTACGGAGGTATCGTGATAATTATCGAACCGATAAATCATCGCGATACATAGTAATTGTACAACGATATTTGCCTTTTCAACATACCGAAGCGATATATTGATTGTCGATAATTGCGAAAAAGTTATATAGCGGATGTCGAAATAGGCCTTCGATACACAACACTACCGTACACCGTGAATCGCTTTCAGTGGTACTAAAAGCAATTCACGATGCAGTGGTCTAACAAAATTTGATGTTGTTAGACATAAAATTGGCAGAATCGCTAGAATAGGTAACCAATCAAAACTGGCCGACATTTCAATTATTGCTACGTCTCGACGGCTATTGGTTATGCCTCAACAGCAGAGGTCGCAAACGGTCAACCGAAACCGTGACCGACCGTTAACCGACCGCCCGCGCCGGATCCGGAACGGATTCGGTTGCCAAATTTTGGGGATCGGACGGTTACGGTCGGTTGATTCACCAGGAAAAAAAAACGGTCGGTTACGGTCGGTCAACCCAAAAACCAAAATAAATGAAAATTTTGTACTGTCCCTATAATCCAACATTCTTGTACTTTGTACTCTTTGGTATCGTGGAAGGACGTGACATCATAATTAGCGTCGCAAATCTGACACGTTACTGTAGTAACGCTATTCATTTCGCAAATCTTAGGGAACGCGACAAAGCGTTGCAAATCTGACACGTTAGTACACTATTTATTTCGAAAATCTTAGGGAACGCGACAAAGCGTCACAAATCTGACACGGTACTGTAGTACACTATTCATTTCGCAAATCTTAGGGAACGCGACAAAGTTTCGCAAATCTGACAAGGTAGTACACTATTCATTTCGCAAATCTTACGGAGCGCGACAAATCGTAATTATTGGCTTAGGGTATGGTTACATCAGACGAAAAGTGAGGTTTAATACAGAATTTTGTACTTGCCCGTACCATGCCGTACTATATTTTCGTGAGTTTCTTGAAAACAACATTACAGAAAATAAGATTACGATTCGTAAACGCCGGTCGGTTGACGGTTAACAATTTTGGAGCGTGACATAACCCGGTCGGGCGTCGGTTACTCAGATTATGAAAAAAAAAAACGGACGGTTTCGGTTATGTAAAATTTTGACTTTTGCGACCTCTGCTCAACAGTGCTGTAGCCGATGATGACAACTTTGACAAGGTGATACGGAAATTCTCTATGCGTTACGGTATCCGCAAAGTATTACGAAATTATCGATATACGAATGTCCGCACGGTTTTCCAATTTCGCACTGAATTTCAGCACATTTGTGAAATTGTTCCGAGACTCGATCACGACTTCAAAATAGAAGACTGGAAGTGTACAACACAGCAGTTCGGTACACCGCCAATCGCTATTAGCTTAGAAGTTTCTTTAGCGTAGATGAAAAATTACCGCGGTTTACGCTAATTAAGAATTTGAAAATTTCGAAAAAAAACATACATTCTAAATTTCTAATTGTTTAATAATTCTAATTTGGGTCTTTGAAAAAAATAAATGTCGGTCGCAAACATGCTTACACTAATATAGGTATTCTTTCAAAATCTGACAAATCGTACACAAATTGTACGTTCACACAGTCGAAACGTGGTTGATTGACGAATATGTGCGAACGTGATATTTGACAACCCGATTAGACCCCCTTTTTAGAGCGCACATTCTCATGCGTCCGCGGCTACTAAAACTCATTAATTATACCTTTTCACTTAAAAAGGTACAATTTTGTACGGTCTGACACTGTCCGTACACCACACTAGTTAACTACAGTAATGGCGTAATTCCATTTTGTACGGTACTAAAAAATTAACCCTAAATAGAGTAAAGAAAAAAATAGAATGAACTACGCTGATGGAGAATAAAAAAAAAAAAATGCGGGACGGAATTGGCGTACACAACGCTAATAGCGATTGGCGGTGTAGTTCAATACTTGGAATAAACTCCAAGGTACTGTAACGATCTAAAGACTGCAGTGAGACCTGAGAAAGTAAACATCTTCAGTAAATTTGTCCTTAAAGAACGACAGTTGTCATTTTGCAAGTGTAAAGAGCTCGAAACTGTGCCTTAGAGAAATCTGAAGGAGTTTTAAGGAAGTGAAAGGAATCAAACAGTTGCCATTGTGAATGACGTGAAGCTTGCAAGAGTACAAAGGTTGTCAAGCTGAAAATTATAAACTTTTGGTCTACGAAAGACATTTTACAGCTGTATTACGAATCATAATTTGTATTCCAAACCAACATTTGTATTGCAAATAAAATTTGCCATTGCAAATTAGCATTTTTATTACAAATCGACTTTTCTTTCTTTTAGAAATTAACATTTGTATCAAAAATTTTGTATTACAATTTTTGTGTTACAAATCCACATTTGTTTTGCAAATCGACATTTGTTACACAGGATGGCTCTCTATTTAGGTGCGACAGCTGGCGGATTGGAATCGGCTCTACGCGAAGAGGTGACGTCACATTGCCCTTACCCTACGTCCGTACATTACTACACTAGTCTTAACTAGACTTTTTAGTCAAGTGGCCCATAATGGGCTACCTTGCAGAACATAATTTAGTGTAGCTAAGTTTAATGAAGTGTTAACACAGATTGTTCACTAAGTCTAATAGCGAGAGATGGTGTAATTTTATTGCATGGAAACGGAATGTTTTTGCAGAGAAACAACCGGTCGTACAAAAAAAGGAAAAAAGAAAGAAAAATTTCACCAGTGCAGAATGGTCTTAGAGTGGATTCCGATTTTAGATGGTTGTCATTTTAGGGTTTTAGGATTTTGTGGTTACTTGCTGGTTTGTTTCCTTTTGCGAGATAGCAGTCATGTTCATTATGGTTCAAGCTATTTGTGGTGCTCTGGTTTTTTTCCTCTTTCTTGTCAAAAAGGTTCCTAGTGGGTTCTCAACAAATGTTGCGTGGAAAGCTTTACCTTTCATCGCTATTAGCGTTAGTGGATTATTATTAGATTAAATTTATTGTCAGTTACATTGATTTTAGGCTGGATTTCATAGTTGGTCACTCCTTTGATTGGTGTTACTAAAACTATATTTTTTGATTTTGGGTCGAAAAGAACCTGCAATCGAATTAGAGTTAGTAACTCTAATAGCAGCGGAAAGTGTAGCACTCACAACCCTTAGTGTGGTTTACATATTTTTTTGTTTTCGATCTTCCAAATGCTGTTTTTAAGTTGAAATAGCTACACCTGTTTGTAACTGAGTGTGGAGTGCTCTTAATTGGTCAGAATTATATCAACATTCGTTTGGAGTAACAATGTTAGCCCATCTATAAACTTGCAAACATCCCACGGTAATGGCGGCGAGTTGTTTGAATTTTTATTTTTGACGTGTAATAATGCAGTCCACACTAATTATGGTAACCTGATTCTAAAAAAAAAAATAAAGAGGCGCAGGTTTCCCTTCTTTTTGGAGCAACAATCGTTTCGATTGTCCATGGCGGAGTCATTTTCAGGACCGAGGCTTTGCCTGAGGTAATCAAAGGGTTTTTTTATTACACTGCCCATTTAGAGTTGATCTTTCTTATTCAAGTGAATGTTTTTTTGACCCAAAATCACAAATTAGTGTTGATAACACTATTTAGGTCAGTGGCCCATCATAAGCAACTTCGCGAAACATAATTTACTGTAGTTAGTACTAACTCATACTTTATTAGGTGTAGCAAATTGGATTTTTTTTTTTAGTTTTGGTGCTTTCACTTGTAATTGAAAGTGTAAATTCCATTAAGTTCGGGAAATTCAATTTTTTTGAAAGTTCGGAATCTAAGAGAAGGATTTTTTTAGGAAAAAATAAAAAAAGAAAAGAAATGATAGAAATGAAAGAAAAGGAAAAATAAAAAACAGAAATTACGTTGCTTTGTACTTGTCTGCAAACCACGCTACACATCTATCACTGTTAGTGTTGATTACCACCAATTAGATCCCAAAAAAATGTTATCAGCAAATAAATAGTGTTATTTGTGGAAGTGTACTACCAGTCGTCCAATTCTGTACACTAAATTAGTATTATACATTTTACATCTACACTAATAATTTTTCCACGTCAATAATGATAAGCAGTGTACTTTGTGTACTTTGAGTCTGCATTGGTATATAAATATGGAAAGAAAAACGTCTCGATTTACTTCATCTGTGCCACACTAATTTTTGTATCTCTTTTTTTCAACATTGTTCAGTTCTGTGGACGATTAGCCTGATGACGACGCCTCCTCTCTCTCTCTCTCTTCTGATCGAACGAAATTCGACTGTTCTCTTTTTCCCGACCCCTTGAACGATAATTTGATCTTTGTTTCCTTTACCTTCCTTTTCATTTTCCTATTTTCCCCTTTTTTTTATATAGCAAGTTAAAGACAGCAAACCAAAAGTCAATGCATATCAATCAGTA
Source organism: Zygnema cylindricum (assembly GCA_037447655.1). Classification (NCBI taxonomy): domain Eukaryota; kingdom Viridiplantae; phylum Streptophyta; class Zygnematophyceae; order Zygnematales; family Zygnemataceae; genus Zygnema; species Zygnema cylindricum. The sequence continues at coordinate 118,941 of JBBHKE010003363.1, read as the reverse complement.
TTCAGTACTATTTAAAGGCTCTTAAGTGAAATTAGTTTATAATGGTATACAATTGGGTTACAGGACGTCCCACATGACAAAGAAACGGCAATAACATATTTTAAGAGCCTACCTTATCAGGTAAACCTTCAAAACTTTTTTTTTTTTTATGTATGTCTTTATTTTATGTCTTTCTTTTATCCACACACTTTTACATAACTAGTATATTTTGAAATTTAATTTGAATGATAAAGTTCGTACAAACCACTAATTTATGTGAGGGGGAAAATTATGATGAAACCTTGTGGTTGGGGTTGGCATGAAGATAATCTACACGTTATTTTTCATATTTTCTTTGGATAAAAATGTACTTTATATCTTGATTAAATTTTCCATGGAATTTTTAATTTTGATAAAGCTGATTCTGTGGACGGAAAAAGTAAAATACAAAAATGCAATAATGTGTGTATTGAGTTCTATTTGACTGTTACACGGTACAGTATCATAAAGTACAAAGTACAGTAAAAACATTGTACAGTAATTACTGTACCTGAATTTCGATGATGTGTACGACACCAAACATAGGAATTTACAATATTTGCACCGTTCATAAAAAAATGGGCGATTAAGATTTTCTGTAGACCTGTTCTCCTTTTCTCTCTTTTTTCCTTTGACCGGGAATCGAGTGAATCGAGTATCGAGTATTACACTCAGTAGGAAACCAAGTAAATATCACGTATCAAGGTGTAAATGAAACTTCTATATATATTTGAAAAATTTCCCTCGATTTACATTTTCCACAGTTCACTAAAATTCTATGTTATAGGTGCAAGGTCAAAACCTTTTTTTCATTGCCGTGAGTGTTCCCTGCCTTATTTCTACACTTTTCGTACTTGTCAATGAGATTTATTTATTAATCTCAATTATCACCGAAATAATGTATGAAATCGCATATTGAATATTAAGAGCTCTTATTGAATATCGAGAAATTTGTCAATATCGTCCACAGCTACAAACAACAGGTTGAGTCACTCTATACTTTCTTGTTGGATCCACACTAATAGCCATCAACACATTCTTCTAAACTAAATGTTATTTTACACTCTTGTGTCGTTTTCACACTTTTTATCACTTTTACACTGTTTTGCTGGCATCCATGCCATACTGACATTTTCACACTCTTTATATGCGGATTAATACTGTTTGTTATTTTCACACTCTTTTGTTGAATTCACACTATATTTTGTTTTACACTCTTTTGTTGGAGCCACACCGTTTACATTTTCACACTAATTAGCTGGTATTTACACTAATTGTTATTTTCACCCTTTGTTTGGGTCCACGCTAGTTGTTTATCCACATTCTTTTGTTGGGATCCACACTTCGTGATTTTCACGATACTTGTTACTTTCACAATTCGTTGTTGATTCCACACTTTGTTATTGTGACACTATTGTTTGGACGATATTTTTCATACTCGGTGGGATTCACTCTGTTTGTCATTTTAACTCTCTTTTGTTTCGATCCATATTAATTGTTATTTTCACACTCCTCTTTGCTGGATCCACCGTATTTGATATTTTCATACTATTTGGTTGGGATTCCCACTTTTTGATATTCCCACAGGTTTTTTTGTTGGATCCACACTTATTGTTATCCCCACCCTCTTTATTTTGATCCATACTGTTTGTTAATTTTCCCACGAATACTTAAATACCTATATCCACACTCTTCTGTTAGACCCACACTATTTATGGTGTCCTCCTGTAGATGGAGTGGTCAGACGCTCTGAAACTGTATCGGTCGTGGCAAAGGCTTCCGGAAGATTCTGAGAGAGAGGGAGAGAGTGAGGGAGAGAGAGAGAGAGAGGAGGCACTGAACCCTTCTCTGGAAAAACCAGATCGGAAAGGAGAGCGAGAGAGGGAGGGAGAGAGGGAGGGGGAGGGGGAGGGGGGGAGAGAGGGAGAGAGAGAGGGCGAGGGAGAGGAAGAGGAGCGGGAAAAGGTGAGGGAGAAGGAGAGGGACAGAAACGAGGGGAGAAGAAGGGAAAAGGGACAGGAAAGGAGGGATGCGGAGAATTCATCTGTGAAGGCATTGGACGAGAAGGGGGAGGGGAATGGAGAGGGAGAGGAGGGCAAGAAGGCAGGAAGAGGAGGAGAGAGAGAGGAGGGGGTATGTTTTCGTGTGACATGTGAGCGTGTCTGTGTGACTATGAAGCGCCACGGATTCTCATCACCAGAGGCAGCAGAGGTATGGGAGAGGGAGAGGGGAGGGAGAGGGGAGGAGGGAGGGAGGAGAGAGAGAGGAAGAGAGGGAGAGGGAGAGGGAGAACGGAAGGGGGGGGAGGGGGGAGGGAGAGGGAGAGGGAAAAGGGAAGAGCGGGAGAGGGAGAGGGAGAGGGAGAAGGGAAAGGGAGTGGGAGAGAGTGGGAGAGGAAAGAGAGGGCAAAGGATAAACCCTTCCCTTTTTTCTTTGTTGAAGACCTTTATGTTCTCCATTGTCTTTTTCCTCTGTTTTCTCCTCCTTTCTTGTTCATCTCTCTCTCTCTCTCTCTCTCTCTCTCTCCCCCCCCCCCGATAGAAAGCAAGCTAGGGAAACCTTAAGAACAATGTATGGAAAGGTAAGATTAAATAATATGTGAAAACTAAGAAGAAATTCTAAGAATTTATGGAATCATGAAGGAAATTATTGATAAGGATTTATATTTCAAGAAAATGCTAATCTTTCTAGGGAACTCAATAAAAAAGTATAATAAAACAAACACTAAGATTCATGAAAGATTCGTGAACAAAAAAGAGAAGTATGAATGACTTTAAAAGTTCAATGAAAGATTTTGAGAAAAAAAATCCTTGAGATTCATGATGTTCTCATGAAGGTTTTAAGAAAAACTTTAGAATTGATGAAGGTTTTCATGAGAAAATTCAAAAAAAATCCTCAGTCACCACATTCACTGAATATTCAATAAATATTTCGAATAGTTGAATAGTATTCGAATATTCGGAATGAATGTTGAATAATCGTCGACATTTCTAGAGAAAATCACTAATTTTTTCTCAGTTGAAGCTAAACGTTGAAGGAATTTGCTGAAAAATGATGTTTTTGGGAATTTGCGGTTATGTTTTCCGATGTTTACGAAGTTCGCGGATATTTTTTTTTTTGGTTGCCCCCGGATTTTGCGGATGTAAATTTTTTGAGTTCAAATTTTCACGGAAAAATATTTTTTTTAGGAGTAATTTTTTTGATGAATATGTCTCGGGTTTGCCAAACACGAGAATTGAATATTCGAATATTGAATGGGGGAAAGTCTGTGAAGATTTTAAAGTGAAACCTTAAATTGTGTGAAATTTTGAGAAAAAAGTCTAAAACTCTCTCTCTCTCTGTCACTCTCTTTCTCTCTTCCTCTCTCTCTCTCTCTCTCTTTCTCTCTCTCTCTCTTTCTCTCTCTCTCTCTTTCTCTCTCTTTCTCTTTCTCTCTCTCGCACTCTTTCTCTCTCTCCTCTCTCTCCCTCTCCCTCTCCTCTCTCTCCTCTCTCTTTCCCCCCTCTTTCCCTCTCTCTCTCTCCTCTCTCTCCTCTCTCTACTCTCTCTCTCTCCTCTCCCTCTCTCCTCTCCTCTCTCCTCTCTCTCTCCTCTCCCTCTCTCCTCTCTCTCACCTCTCTCTCTCCTCTCTCTCCCTCTCTCTCTCTCCTCTCTCTCTCATGGTATGCAACCTGGCAGCTGCCCTAGGAGATGGAATCCACCATTGCTTTGGATGGCCGGCAAATATGCGCTGCTTTAATTGTGAGTTTTCTAGGGTTTTTATAAAGGTTTATTAGATTTTTGAATGGTTTGGTAAAAATCGTATGTTTTTTTTGGATCCTGTAATAACTTTCCTAAAAAATGATGTTACAATTTTTACAAGTGGAGTTTATCAAATATTGAACTAGTGTGCCCCGAGAAAAGATGTTGCAAGGGGCAAAAAAACCATCAACACTGATTGCGTTACTTGTAGTATTCTACGTTATTATTTCGTGCATACTATACGCATATTGTATATTTTTTAACAAAATATGCACAAAACATACAAAGTGAAGGTTGTTAAAATAAAAAAAAAGAGATAAAGAAACATAGAGGAAGAAACTAAACAACATAATAATCATTACCTTTTTTAGAACATCCACACTAGTATTGCACTTTAGAATTGGAAGGTGTTTTCAAAAATAATTATGGAAAGTCTCGAAAGGATGAGGGGAAAAGTCCCATGGTGGCCCTCTCTCTCACTCTCTCCCTCTCCTTCTCCCTCTCCCTCTCCCTTTCTCCCTATCCCTCTCTCTCTCCCTCTCCATAAAATCAGATGCATAATATAAAGCAGCAACAGAGAAAGAGAAGAGAGAAAGAGAGGAGAGGGAGTAGAGAGAGGGTAGAAGGGAAGAGAGAAGAGGGAGGCTTTAAAATACTTCTCGGAGTAAAAAGGCCGTCGAAAGTCGTAATTAAGATTATGGAGATAAAACCAAATAAAGAAAAGGGAACAAAGGGGTCATAAAAGGGGGTATATACGGGTTACAAAGGTATATAAGGGAGTATAAAGGGGTTATAACGGTATATAAAGGGGTTATAACGGTATATAAAGGGGATATAAAGGGGATATAAAGGGCAAGAAGGGGTCAGTGGAGGTGCAGGCCTGGATTCGAGACAAGGAGATTGTGATGGCCATCCCCCTTATTTACCGGTCAGTGCCCGGGAGGGAAGGGAAGGAGAGGGAGAGGGAAGGAGGGATAAGCAGGGGAAAGTAGCCCTGGAGGACCACTTTTCTTATTCGCAAACCGTCTCATTTTGCTGCTCAATGGTTCACCCATTTTTTTTTTTTTGTTTTTTTCTTTTCTTTTTGGTATTTTTTTACTTTTGATTTTGTAATGCGCTTGCAATTTATCTGCAATATGTATTCGTGTGTATATGTATATATATGTATATATATATATATATATATATTAGAGCTAAATGTACGGTATGTAAATAATGAATACCGTATATTCGTGTTCAAATTTTTACTTTCATCAATCGTAAATAGGATGGATTCAACCAAATTTCTTTTTATTGGAGTATTTTATTCACACTAAAAAAATAAAAATCAGAAAGTACCTTTTTCTGAAAAGACTTTTGGGGAAAAGTTACGGGATACCTTTTGGCTTTTGGGATACAGACAAACCAAATATAGCGTTTCTGATTTGGGGGACGTGACAAAGAGTCGCATCACTAATGGAGGAGAGAGAGGAGACGTGGAAGGAGAGAGAGGAGATTTAGGAGGAGGGGGGAGAGGAGACATGGAAGGAGAAGGAGAGAGAGGATCTAATTCTTTGGAAGTTTTAAAGGAAAAGGAGGGAGCGCGAGAGGCTGGAGGGGTAGGAGGAGGAGGAGGGAAGAAGGCAAAACTCAGCGGAGGGTGGAAGGAAAACGGAAGTGTGGTCCAGGCAAAGGCTCACCATGCAGACAGACAGGTGAGGGAGGGGGGAGAGAGAGAGGGGGGAAGGGAGGAGGGGGAGAAAGAGGGAGGGGGACGGAGGGGGAGGGAGGAGGGGGAGAGAGAGGGAGGGGGAGGGAGAGGGAGGGAGGGGGAGGGAGGAGGAGAGGATGAGAGAGGGAGGGAGAGGGTGGGAGTGGCTATCGGGGGAAGGAGGGGAGGATGAGGGAGGGAGGGATGGGGGGAAGAGGAAATGAAAAAGCCAGAGGGGAGGAAAAATTGGGAGGGGGGAGCGAGAGGGAGAGGGAGTGTGAGAGAGAGGGAGATACAAAACCGAGGGAGGGAGAGAGAGAGACACAGAGCGAGAAAAAGGTGAGGGGGAGGACACAGGTGAGGGAGGGGAGACAGAGAAAAGAGCGCCAAGGGGGAACCGGGAGAGAGGAAGGAGTGGGAAAAGGAGTGAGCAAAAAGGCCAGCGAATGCACATAAATTAAAGTGGACCACAGTAATTACAAACCTTTTAAACTGTCGACAAGAGGGCGGGAGAGCGGGAGAGAGGGGTCCAGAGGGGGGGAGGGAGGGGAAAGGAAGATTATTGTTTACCTTATGGATCATACCATCTTCCCATCCGAGCAACCATTAGTTCATCCACACTATTTCCTGTGACAATGTACTATTCTCGATATAACTTTTTTTTTCAAGTCCTTCAAAGGAATGACTTTTTTTCTTTTTTCTTTCAGACTCTTTTGTTTTAAAATTTTCTTTTTGGATACGTTTGTACTCATCCGATAAAAGTGCTTTCAGTTTTTTATTAGCTACTTTGTTTATTTTGGAGCCGTTTTGTTTTTTGTTTAAATGAGCTTGATTTTTTTTCCTTTTATTATTGTTATTTTTTATTTATCTTTTTTTTTTGTTTGTAGTTTGTTAAATTTACGTTTGTCCTGTCTTTATGTTTGTTTTGTCCTTCGTTTGTTTTGTCTTTTGTTTATTTTGTCTTTTATTTATTTTGTCTTTTTATGGGTGCTATATTCTATTGTGGTGTGGATGAACAGGAGGTCGGTCTCCACCACTGTCTTATGACTTTCTTTCTTCCTCTCTTTGTGTTTTTTTTGTTTTTTTTTTTTTTATCTTTTTTCCTTTTTTTCTTTTTGTCTTTTTCTGCGACAGCTGTACTCTCGGCGAGCGTACCGTGTGGCTCTCGTGAGGACTGCTCTCAAACCCAGGTGACTGCTGGGGCTCCCTTCACCAGTACTTTTGCTATTTTTTTTTTCTACTTTTTTATGGTTTTCTTGTTTATTTTTTGCTTTTTTTTTATGTTTTTTCGTCTTGTTTTGAGTGGTTTTCATAATGAAAGTTTTGCATATTCTTTAGAGTTTTTTGACCGGTTATTGTTTTTCACGGCCTTGACAAAAGAAGATACGAGTGTTGAAGTAAAAGTATACTTTCCCTCCCTTTTTGAGGGGGAGGGGGGAAGGGAGATGGGAGGGCATCTACTTTTTGCCAATTAAAACCAAATCCTCCCCTCCCTCCCTCCCTCCCTCCCTCCCTCCCTCCCTCCCTCCCTCCCTCCCTCCCTCCCTCCCTCCCTCCCTCCCTCCCTCCCTCCCTCCCTCCCTCCCTCCCTCCCTCCCTCCCTCCCTCCCTCCCTCCCTCCCTCCCTCCCTCCCTCCCTCCCTCCCTCCCTCCCTCCCTCCCTCCCTCCCTCCCTCCCTCCCTCCCTCCCTCCCTCCCTCTCTCCCTCCCTCCCTCCCTCCCTCCCTACCCCCCCTCCCTCCCTCCCCCCCCTCCCTCCCTCTCCCTCCCTCTCTCCCTCCCTCCCTCCCTCCCTCCCTCCCCTCCCTCCCTCCCTCCCTCCCTCCCTCCCTCCCTCCCTCTCCCTCCCTCCCTCCTCCCACCCTCCCTCCCTCCCTCCCTCCCTCCCTCCCTCCCTCCCTCCCTCCCTCCCTCCCTCCCTCCCTCCCTCCCTCCCTCCCTCCCTCCCTCCCTCCCTCCCTCCCCCTCCCTCCCTCCCTCCCATATGATTGGTGGGCAGTACAGCGTATGCTCTCCTTCAACTCGCCGACATTCAACCAGGCCATCTCGTTCTTGACCCTATGTCAGTCTCTCTCTCTCTCCCTCCCCTCCTCGCTGCTCCTGCCGAGTCTCTCTCTCTCTTTCTCTCTCTCGGCCCTCCTTGCTCCATCCGGGTCTCTCTTTATCTCTCTCGCCCCTCCTTGATCCCTCCGGGTCTCTCTCTGTCGCCCCTCCTTGTTCCCTCCTGGTCTCTCTCTCTCTCTCCCCTCCGTGATCCCGCCGGGTCTGTCTCTCTCACCCCTGCTTGCTCCCTACGGGTCTCCCTCCCTCTCTCGGCCCTCCTTGATCCCTCCGGGTCTCTCTCTCTCTCGCCCCTCCTTGATCCCTCCGAGTCTCTCTCTCTCTCTCTCTCGGCCCTCCTTGCTCCCTCCGGGTCTCTCTCTCTCTCCTGCCCCTCCTTGATCCCTCTCTTTTCCATGATGTTTCTTTGCTTCTTTATATCTTCAATTCATTTTTTTTTTTTTCCAAGTAACAATTCTAGTCATAGTTACAATTTCCCCCTTTTTTGCTTATTTTTTTCTGGTTGTTTTGCAGGTGTGGAAGTGGTACAATTCCTTTAGAGATAAAAGATTTTTTGAAGGAGAAAGTTTTTGTTTGGGGCGGAGACAATGATGAAAGTGCCGTAAAAGCCGCAAATTTCAACTCAAATGTTACGAAAAAGGTAATTGTTAGTTTAGTGTCTTATTTAGTTTTTTTATCTATAACTTTTATCTCTTTCTATATTTTAACATCCTTTACTTTATGTGTTTTGTGCGTATTTTATTAGAAAAAATACAATATGCGTATAGTATGCACTTAGTATTTTGCACTTTGAAACTGTGGTGCGAACTAAAGTCGGTACACTGTGTACCGTTATTAGTGTGGATGGTTTTTTCACCCCTTACAATATCTTTTCTCCGGGCACACTAGTCCAATATTTGATAAACTCTACTTTTTTTATTATTCAATTATATAATAATTGAATACCACACCGTGTATTGCTATTAGTGTTGATAGTTTTCTTGCCCCTTATAACAATCTTTCTCTGGGCACACTCGCTGGATTTTTAATACGACGGTTGCAATTGAAAGGCAAGATTTCCACCTTCTAGTTGGTGGTCTCCAATCGGAAACAGGACATCCGGAAAAGATGTTGTTAAGGGGCGAAAAAAGCATCCACATTAATAATGATACATTGTACATTACAACGCCCATCCTCGTTAAAGTTAGTCAATTATTAGTGTTGACACTATATTGGAACCGACTACACTAAACTATGTCTTGCCACCTTCCTTATTATGGACAACGGAACCAAACAGTGTTATCAACTCTAGTTTATGTTTTTGGGTCAAAATAACACACACTCCAATTAGAGTAACAATGGGCACTATTTAGTTGAGTGACTATTTGCATTTTTCGTCAAAAATCTCTCCTCCTCCCTAAAATGGCACCGATAGGAAACATTATATCTTTGTTGCATTTTGACGGTCCAATCAAAATGCTTATCTCTTAAAATTCCCTTATGAATTTGAAAGGAAAATAAGACGAAAGAATATTACCTTCATATCGAGGGTGAATCGTACAGTTTTATGAGTTAACACTAATAGTGATTCAAGGTGTGCTACACAGCCCATCGCTATTAATCTAGAGGAATAATTAGTATTAAAGTATAATTAGTACAGAAAATATTCACGTAAGGTAGATTGATGTAGCCAATTTTAGGCCACTCCTTTAAATAGAGTTATCAACACTATTTAGAGTATTTTTGGCCAAAAGAAGTTGCGACCGAAATTGGCTTTATTAACACTAATATAAAAAAGGAGTGTATTTTGTCACTTAGGATGGACTACGGGTATGACAGAATTAGAGTGGATAGAAAAACAATGCCTCATACCACAGGTTTACGACATTATCGAACTTTCTTTTTTCGTGTAGTTTTTTGGGTAGTTGTACATACTGCTAAGAAAGAATTGGGATGAGGACTGTTTTAGTGCTATTAATAATATTTCCAGTCCAAAGGACGTGGACGATTGTGAACCGCAATAGGAATTAGTGTTAAGAAAGAATCAATTAAAAAACTTAGTATCCAAGGGGAGAAAAACTGGTAGGAATTGCTGTTGTTAACAATAACTGCGATTCCGGTACAAAAACACGTGCTGCTGGTCCCTCTTTCTCTCCCTCTCCCTCCTCTCCCTCTCTCTCTCCCTCTCCCTCTCTCTCTCCCTCTCCCTCTCAGTCTGCCTCTATTGTACAGAAGCAATTGTAATGCATAGTACAACGGGCAAAACCACCCTAAATGTGAGAAAACAATTCACATTCGTAAGAAACGTTATCAAAAGACAATATTTTTATTCCATCTATGCGGAAGAACATTTTGAGCATTTCTTATTATTTGTATTTTGTGTCCATTTGTACCTTTTCTACGTTTTGAACAATTTGCTCCATCTATGTTCTGGACATATATATATATATATATATATATATATATATATATATATATATATATATATATATATATATATATATATATATATATATATATATATATATATATATATATATATATACGTTTAGTTATTTTTGTTTTTGTATGTTTTTTTATTCTTTGTACATTATGTTTCTTTTGTATGCTTTTCTGTACTTGGCATATCACATTTTGTGCTTTTTTTATTTTTTTGTTAAAATGTACATCCGCAATTCACGTGAACTTTATGTAATTGACATCACTTTTGATATCAATTATTATTTTGAAACACGATAAATATCTTTTTTTTTAAATCAAGACCTAAAAGTGCCCGATATTGTTAAAAGGTTGACCTGAAAAAGCTCATTATCTATAAATCGGAACCTTTTTTTCTGTGATCAACACAATATTACTTTTGGTGAATTGGTTTATCCACACTATTTTCGTTGAGTACTGACCTCGCAAAAAATGATTGACAGTGTTTTCTTCTCTCTCTCTCTCTCTTCTCTCTCTCTGTCTCTCCCTCCTGCTCTCTCCCCATCCTCTCTCTCTCTCTCTCCCCCTCCCAGGCATGTGACGTGACTCAGTGGGACGCCTCCCGGCTGCCGGTGAGGGGGGGATCGGTGGATCGAATTATCTGCGATATGCCCTTTGGAGTCAGATGTGGTGAGGGGGAGGAGAGATAGAGAGAGAATTATCTGCAATATGCCCTTTGGAGTCAGATGTGGTGAGGGGGAGGTGAGATAGAGAGAGAGAATTATCTGCGATATGCCCTTTGGAGTCAGATGTGGTGAGGGGGAGGAGAGAGAGAGAGGAAGAGGGAAAGAAGGAGAGGGAGAGGGAGAGTTGGAGAAGGAGAGGGAGAAGGAGGGGGAGGGGTGGCGAGAGGGGGCGGGAGAGGGGGAGCGTTATAGTTTTCTTCTGAACATTTTTTGGTGTCAGCGGAAATTTGGAGTCAATAATGTGCCTTGGAAGACGTTTCGCCCATTTTTCGCCCGTTTTTTTTTTTTTTTTTGTCTTTTTCTTGTGATTGTTTTTTTTCTTTTGGGAGGGTTTTCCAGGCAACTATAAAATGAGAGAAAGGGTGTGTCCTATAATTGCTAAAGAGGTGTTTCTCTCACTCTCTCACTCTCTCTCTCTCTCTCTCTCTCTCTCTCTCTCTCTCTCTCTCACACACACACACACTCTCTCTGTCCCTCTCTTCTGTCCTTCCCCATTGGTTTTTGCATTGTGAATATTCAAAATTTGGGAGAGGAAAATGTCAAATGGATAAGAGAGGGATAGAGAGAGAGGGAGGGAGGCGAAAAGGAAAGACAAGGGGCAGAAGAGTTGAGCTCTGAATTTGTCGGTGTGGCCGAGAAAGGCAATAGTGAAAATGTTTTTTTTTGGGTTTTGGGGTTTGAAATTTTGTTGTGAGTAAATTTTTATTTTGTTGTTTTACTTTTTGTTTTTTTTTGGGTACGATTGAGGTCTGTTGCAATTATAAGGTTTGTATTGGAGAATAGAAAGTAATATTGGTTGTATGTTTTGGATTTCCATCTGACAAGGGAGAGGGAGGAGAGGGAGGGATGTCAGGTTGCTCGTCTTCTGCCATTGGGAACAGGTACTCTCTCTCTCTCTCTCTCTCTCTCTCTCTCTCTCTTTCTCTCTCTCTCTCTCTCGGATGTCTCCTGTACAGCTTTATCCTCTCCCTCTCCCTCCTCCCTCTCTGCCTGCTTTTCTTTTTATCCACGCACCCACTATATTTTTATGCCTCATTTTGATGTCAAAATAGTCCGAAATTCCAAGTTTGAAAGTTTGCTCCTGTTTTTCTGATGGCAAAAATGTGACCAATGCAAATTTGTAAAAGAATACTCGAACTACAATCTCCAAAGGATAGTTTTTTTTTTTTTTATGCATACATATTCATACATATACATGTACACATACACACATATATATTATATTTATATACATATATATTTACATATATAAATGTATATATGTGTGTATTTTCAAATAGACATACATCAACGGCAACCAGAATGATAAACCATTCTTGGATGGCGACATTTGTACCATCACCGAGATTCATTTAATTATGGTTTTTTAGGGCTGTTCTTTAGAGTTTTTATGTATTTAAGGGTTAAAGAGTTTTTGAAGGTTTTTGTGTTCATTGGACGTTGTATTGAATACCGCAATTAGTATGGAAGCTAGTAAATATTGCTCATTAAAGCCCAAATTTTAAGACTATTATATTGAATACCGAGAAATTGCCGGTGATAAACATGACGACAAATTTTGGAAGAAAGGGCAGTTTTTATTTAAAAATGTTTTGTGGGTTTGGGGTGCAGGGAAGGCGGTGCTTATGGCCCAAAGCAAGGGGATGAAGAGTGAGCTTTTTGGAGCCCAAAAAGACTACCTCTCTCTCCTCCACCATCTGCAGGTGGACATGGAGGTGCGCTTTCTCTCCCTCCCTCTCCAACCTCCCTCCATCCTTTTTTTCTCCCTCTCTCTCCCCCTCTCTCTCTCTCTCTCTTTCTCTCTCTCTCTTTCTGTGTGGGCCCCTCCTCTGTCTCTATCTCTCTCCCTCTCTTCCTTTATCTCTCTGTTGCTTTTGCAGGACCTGCGGATGTCTTTCCCTTTTCTCTCCCTTGCTCTCCCTGTATGTCTCCATCTCTCTCCCTCTCTTTGTCCTTACCTCTCTCTCTCTTGGTTTCACAGGGTATCCGTGTCGATGTTATGGTTCTTCAGAGGACAGAGGTCCCCTTGCCTCTCTCTCCCCCCCCTCCATTTTCTCAGGTAACAAAAAATCTCTTACTCCCCTTTGCCTCTTTCTCCTCTTCCTCTCTGTTTTCTAAAAATGTTCTTTCTCTCTTCGTTTCTCTCCCTTCTCTCTCCTCCCTCTCCTCCTTCCAAGGAAACCAGAAAAACTTTCTTTTTAAGACAACTTTTTCGCTTTTTATATGACTTCGGTGCTTTTCACTTTTATAATCAACATTATGTAATATTATAATATTATTTATATCAATATGAATGAATATTATGTATAAATTTGGACCTAAAACAATAAAGAAAACAAATAAATAAATTAAGATATATGATGTTGGCGGTGGTTTGGGTTTTTGTGAACCTTTGAGAGGGTGTAGGGAAAAGGTACAAAAGGGAAAAAAATGGAGAAAAGATCGTAATTTTTTCTTTTTTTTTGCGATATTATTAGGAAAGGAAGTTTTTTTTTGAGAAAGTGGATCCCAGGGAAGTATATTAAGAATTGGGATTTTATCTTTTTACTTGAAGTTTGTAGTTTTTTTTTTTTTTTTAGTAAAATTGCATTTTTGGTTTTTTGAATCGTAATTCAAAGTTCGAATTTTTAAAATTTGAAAAGAGGGACTTCCAAACATCCTGTACGGTTGTATCTCTGGGCTTTCTTTTTTTTTTTTTTTTGACAAAGCTATTATGGGAATTGTGTAATGTGAGTTGATAATTTTATCCATTTGAGATTTCTTGATATTATTTTCACGTTATTTCGTGAATTTTTGCGGAAAATGTTTGATACTGGAAAAAAAATAAAAAAATATATATGCACAAATAAATACATAAATAAGTAAATAAAGACACTGATAAATACATAAATAAAAATATAAGAAAAAAAAACTTTATAGAGTTTAACTATTGCATAAATATTCGGTGGTTTTTGGGGTTTTTTATGGTTTTTTATGGTTTTTTCTAAGGCTTTCTAGGACTTATTCAGGGTTTTTCTTTAGGATTTTTCAAGGTACCTGAATTTGAACATAACTATTGTTATTATTATTATTATTACTTTTAATGTTTTCTTTTTTATTTTAGGGTTTTTTGCATCTCTCACTTGATCCATTGAGCCTTGGAATCTCCTTGAAATGTTTTATTTATTGATTTATTTTTCAATTTAGTTATTTATTTGCTTAATTTTCATATCAAAGCGAACGTACTTTTAGCTGCCTAAAATGCCGATTTGTGTCTTAAAAAATTGTTTAAACTTCTCTTTTGGAATGTGGTGCAATTTCTTTTTCTGTTTTCTTTTGTTTCTCGCGACACAACACATGAAATAGTGTGGACACCCCCAGTTCACATAAGAAAAAAAAAACATTATTTCCGGTGACCAGGAACGACAACTTTTCGCCGTCCTTCAGAGTATCGTTGTTTAGAGTCAGAGTTATTAACCTATCCGAAAGAGCTTTTTTAAAATTTTTATTTTTATTCTATTTTATTCGTTTTTTGTAGGAGCTTTCGCCTTTCAAACTTGTTTTTTTCCATACTCATTTGTCAAATTTGACAAACTTTTCGTTCAGAAGTGACAAAACAAAAGGCTCTCTCCTTTTGACTCAATATTTTGATGAAGGAGAAAAAATCTATTTTGAGAAGTGAAAATTAACGTTATAAAATTATGAGTGAGTTATTATTAGCGATTTGTACAACATTTAAAAATTAAAAAATAAGGCAAAAATCTACAGAAAATGACAAAAATCAGTTAGTTCTGCTGATTGACTCCAATTAATTTAGTTCATCAGTTGACTTTAAAAACCAAACAAAAAAACTAAACAATGTCCACAATTTTGCATTAAATTAGGTGAATTTGTTTTTCGACAGTTTGATGAGTTACCTCAATTTTTTAATTACTTTATTTTGTAATATATCATTTTTCTTTTCTTTTCACGAGTCGATTCCTTCTAAGTTTGAAAATGTTGACTTTCGAACATTTTTTTTTGCGATCATTCAATTTTTATTCTTTTCTTCGAATTTTGAAATTCCAAAGTTCCCTTCTTAACAATTTCTGATTTCGGTGAAATCCTTATTTCGTCCCCGTCAATGTTGACAATTTTGACTTTTCTTCGACTTTGATTCCGGCAGTTTAAAAATTTCAGGATTTTTCCATCTTTTTATTTTTTGTTGCATCTTGTTTTTTGTTTTATTATTATTTTTATTATAATATGCTGTTTCTTCTTTTCTTTTTCCTTCTTTTTCTTTTTTGATTTTTATTGAAAGGTTTGTCTCCGAAGTGCTATCAATTATGCTCTCCCTCTCCCTCTCCCTCTTTCTCTCCCTCCCTCTCTCCCTCTCCCTCTTCCTCTCCCCCCCTCTCTCTCCCTCTCGTTCTCTAATCCGCCATGGATTTCAAACCGAGTGTAGTCGTGACGATCGGCTCCGAAGATATTTCTTTTGGACTTTTGAAAGCCGTTCGACGCGAGGTTATAGCATCCACAGAGATTGTTTTTTTTTTCTCGCCTCTCTCTCTCTCTCCCTATCCATCTCCCTCTCCCTCTCCTCTCCCTATTCTTCTCCCTCTCCTCTCACTCTCTCTCTCCCTCTCCTCTGCCTTTCTACCTCCATCTCTCTCTCCATCTCCCTTCCATTTTCTCTCCTTCTCTCCCTCTCCCTCTCCTTCTCCATCTTCCTCTCTCCCTCTCGTTCTCCCTCTCTACCTCTCCCTCTCTCCCTCTCCCTCTCTATCCCTCTCCCTCTGTACGTCTTTCTTTCCCTCTCCTCCCTCTCTCTATCCCTCTCCCTCTGTACGTCTTTCTTTCCCTCTCCTCCCTCTCTCTATCCCTCTCCCTCTGTACGTCTTTCTTTCCCTCTCCTCCCTCTCCCTCTCCCTATCCCACTCCCCCTCTCGTTCTCCCTCTTCCTCTCCCTCGCCCTCTCTCTCTAAATTTCATCTCTTTGCTGGCATTTTTTCTTTTGGAGACCGTTTCAACGCCATCTCGACATCTGATTTTTTGGTGACATTTTAAACGACAATTCAAAAAAAATATTTTTATTCTTAAAAACAATTATTAGGTGGAAAACTACATCCGATTTCAACAAAAGAGACATGATTTACTGTGGATACGCATTGTTGGCTTTGAAAACACGCGGACAAGGGACAAGAGCTCTTAAAAGCAATAAAAAGTAATGCAAAAAATAGGGATTAAAATTTAGTAACGAATAACAATCGGATACCACTAATATTTGTGGTCCAAAAATCTTCTAATTAAGAGGAACTAGTCTACGAGACAGGAATATCACTGAAAGTGAAATTCATCAACATCTGAAGAAATTTATAAATTATACAAAAAATTAATGTGGATAATAAAATTAACAAAAAAATAATGAAATAGTAATTAATGAAATAGTTAAAGCAATCTGAGCAAATCTCTCCTCTTACTCCTCCTCCCTTTCCCAACATCTCCCTTTGACACTCTACCTCTTCTCGTCCATCCACATTTCTTCTCGCTCCCTCTCTCTCCAACCCTAAATCTCCTCCCTCTGTCCCTCTTCTCTCTAAGTATCTCTCTATCGTCCCCCAAAGGAAACTGACATCGGGACCATATTAGAACTTCCCACAAATGACTGGTTCGAATACCTATCATAGCGTATATTGGGGGGTGTGTACTCAGTCGCCGCGTGGATTTCGTCTATTCCAAGCATTAAACATCTCGTTTGCCCGAGGCGACGTGACACTTCCTCCATTGGTGGACGATATTTGGCGGCTCTTTCCGAACAAACCGCCGCAATTTTTACGAACATGTTCATCGCCTCTTCGTGGTACTTTCCCATTCTTGGGTCAACGACGGGGCCGATGTCTGTCAAATAAGGTTGGACCTGCAGGAATGGAAGAACGTGTGTTTGGCATAGAAAAATAGACAATTTGGTATGTTAATTATTTCAGTTATTTTAATTATTTTAATTACTTTAATTACTTTAATAATTTCAAATCGCAGAAGGTATTGTAAATGATTTTGGATTGAAGAACGGTGGTCGCGGGTTGGATGAGCAGTTGAGAAAAATAGATATAGAAATAAGAGATTTCTTTTTAAACAAATTAGATTTCTTTTTAAACAGATTAGATTCCTTAAATGAGCTGTACACTGTATGATCTAGCAAATCAGTAATGTAAAATTTCAACAAATGTTCGCAAAAATATTTGAGAAAAGGGTGTTCGAAGGAAGTCAAAAGCATTAGAGTTTGTTTTAAAGAAGTCAAACTCGGAGAACTTACCCAACTGACCAAACTAGTAAGAGTTGGGACATCCGGATTATCCTCTGTCTCGAGTTCTCTCACTAGTGCGGTCCTTCCCGTGATAAGCTCAAATAGAACCACTCCAAAACTGCACCAAGAGTACACCAAAACACTTAAATATTACTTTTTACATCCATTGATTTATAATTATAAACCCCACTGTTATCATTATTAGTATCTCTGCCCCAAACCTCCAACCTCCTAACCTGAAACCATAATATAAAATCCCACTTGATCGAGGTGACCAAAGTCTGACGCATACACATAAATAAGTGTAGACTATGGTATTAAGAAGCTAAAATGCATATGGACTATTGTAAGCATCCACGCTAGCTTTTCCATTTTATTTTCCAAAACATGAATGAGTGTGGACCATGCTACTTTCCACCATACACCAGTCCGAGTTACAGTGAGCAGAGAAATGAATCCCTTCTCCTTCTCTCACGGACACTCCCTCTCCTTCTCCTTCTCCTTCTCCCCCTTGCGTTTACCCTCCCTTTCTCAATCTCCTCTCGCTGCTCCTCCCTCTCTTCCCCCCCTCTCCCACTCCTCCTCCCCTCCCCCTTTCCCTTCCGCTCCCCCTCGCTCCTCTCCTCAGTTGTTGGGAACTGAGAGAGACATGTTCCTGAAAGTTACTAGCGTGATAAATTGACAGCCAAATATCTCATCCACAGCGTCCTTCGGCCCTAACTTTAATAATATCCTTTAGAAAAAAGGAAAACCTTTTAAGTATGGCATATTTTCAGACATTGGAACACGGTTTTCCTATTTAATCTCTCATGCACCAACCAAATTGTAGTTGCTAGAAACATCCTTGTGAAAGATGAGTCAGATTCAGTGGATGTATTTGCAATAACACCTGAACAGAGAAGCAAAAGGGAGATGGAATACGTGGTCCTTGACGAAGTAAGACAAGTGAACAACGAGCAGACTATTACTCCTAACACGGAAACAACGGCAACACCTCACACAGAAACGAATGAATTGCCTCAGACGGAAACGAATGGATCCACGGAACACGAGTTTGATAACACTATCCCATTGACAAGAATTTCAAGGAGAGATCCCTCGATTCCAGCGTCAAATTTTCCGGGGGGGAAAAGGACTAGCACAAGAGAGAAAAGGATAAGTTCGAGACTAAAGGATTCAACGACAATGTATGCACACTCGGCCGCATCCGGAGAACCCTTAACCATTCAAGAAGCATTTTCTGTACCAGAAAAAGAACATTGGATTGAAGTTGCGAATGACGAAATGAAGTCAATTATGGCGGCTCAAACTTGGGAATTGGTCGAACTACCACCAGATCGAAAAGCCATTAGAAGTAAGTGGGTATTTAAGGTAAAATTAAATCCAGATAATAAGATTGAAAGGTATAAAGCTAGGCTAGTTGTTAAAGGTTATAATCAAAAAGAAAGAATTGACTTTGAAGAAACGTTTTCACCGGTAGTCAGATTCCCCACTATCAGAATTTTGCTTACCCTGACACCTATAGAAAATATGGAAATTCATCAGATGGATGTTGAAACAGCCTTTTTACACGGGGAATTAGAGGAGGTTATCTATATGAAGCAACCAGAAATGTACGAAGAAAATGGAAAAGAAAACCTTGTCTGTAAATTACTAAAATCATTATATGGATTGAAAGAGGCCCCACGCGTCAGTGGAACCTTAAATTAGATGAATTCCTTACTAAGTTAGGATTTGTCAAAATTAGCTCAGACCATTTTGTCTATGTTATGTAAGGAGATGAAGGGATGATTTACATTGCAGTGTATGTGGATGATCTGCTCATAATGAGCAAATCACTAACAGAAATAAACAAAGTAAATAAGGCCGTGAATACGAGGTTTGAAATAAAAGATTCACGGGAAGCAAAATACATCTTAGGAATTCAAGTGGATAGGGATAGACAAAACAAAATTATCAGGTTGACACAAAAGGAAGCCATAGGGAACATGTTAGAAAAATTTGAAAGGTCAGATGCAAAAAGTTGTTCAACGCCGATGGGAAGCAGGCAAAAATTTGAAGGACTAGAAATTTCCTCCGGAGTATTGATAAGAGATGAGTCAAAGGAAAAAAAATTGAGTAATATTCTTTATACGCAAATAGTTGGTAGCCTAATTTATTTTATAAATTGTACTCCTCCCGACAGTGCTGCTGCTGTAGGAGTACTTAGCAAAAGTCTACAGAATCCAAAAAAGGCAGACTGGGATGCTGCAAAAAGAGTCCTAAAATATATATCAAGGACAAGAAATTTATATCTAAACTTAGGAGGAACAGTAATCAAGATCAACACCTGGAGCGACGCCAGCTATGGCGACATACCAAGCAGAAGATCGACAACCGGATATGTGTTGCAGATTGGGACAAGAACGTGTTGTTGGAGTAGCTCAATCAACGATGGAAGCCGAGTATATGACAGCAAGCGCTGCGGTAAAAGAGTTATTCTGGGTTAAATCAATTTTGCAAGAGTTAGGATTCTTGCAGAACGGGGCACAAGTTGTCTAGTGTGACAACCAGGCAGCCATATCTATCGCATCCAACCCAAGTCACCATTTCAAAAGAAAACATATACATATACGGCTGTATTTTTTTAGGGAAAAAGATTTTGCTAAAATCATAAAACTCCAATACCTGCCAGATTCGAAGATGGTTGTTGACTTGCTAACATAGGCATTACCCGCTCCAAAATTAATATATTGCAGGAAAGCTTGTGGTCTAAGTGACTAAGAGTCCAAAGTTTAGGGGGAGTATTGTTTTTGAAACTATGGACTCTTAGCGATGAAGACAATCTCGTCGCTGCAGTAACGATGACTAGCGACGAATTTTTTTTACCGACGTAACCAGAATTCCACGCGAACATGAATTTCATGCACACTAAATCAAACACTAAGTTACGGTTGAAAGTCAACGCGAATTTTACAGACTTGTCGGCAAACAAATACCTTATTGGTGTAGAAAAAGTCGGTGGTAAACTTACCACCAAGTATACTTTGTCGTAGTGCGTAGTAGTGCTTAAAATAGTAATGTACAGTTTTTAACGTAAGTGCACGAGATTGTACTCTAGATTAATTATACCAGATAGTGGAACCGACAGTACGATAGTGCGCCACCAGTGATCTTATTGGTAGTTAGGAAATTAGATAGGCGTAGTGGTATAAAGTAGGACTTAGACATTTGGAAAATTAACTTGTACAAGTTCACTAAGTAAAGTGACATTTAAGTCTATCTTTGTGTGCATGTCACTTTGTGAGTGATCAGAGTTTGTGCTTGAAACTCTGTCAGTATACTGTGTTAAGTGTAAGCTCTAAGTGAGCTGTGTTGTAAGCCTAAGTGGCTTTTGTAGTACTAAGTATAAGCTGGCCAAAGTTGGCCATTTTTGTGGTACTTTTTGGGTTGCCTTTTGCTGAATTAAATGGGTGACTCTGCAGCTTCTGGTAGTGTCTTTGTTGTCGCAGAGCAACAACTAATAACAGTTTTACTGGAAAATCAGAGCAAAGTAATGGGATAGGAAGCTAGTAACAGCGGTTATTTTTAACATTATTTCACATTTTTCCGTTTCTTGTAAATGTATCGTACAAACAATCAACGACCATTACTTTGATTACTGACAGTAAACGCATTATTTTTATCATATGCAATTAGACTAATAAATAACTTGAAAGAGCTATCAGAGATTGTTTAGTCCTTGTAATAAACCTCCTACAAAGGGCTTTCAGCTTTTTAACATTAGAATTGGGAATATACTAAATAGACCAAAAACCCACAAAATTTTTCAAAATGCAGTCACGGGAAATTTTCAATGTATCTAGGTGTTGGTCGAAGATTCTTCTAAATTCACAAAAAATGTAAATTTCGCACACACGAAATTAAAGTGGCAAATTGACGTGCATGTCATGCACCTATTAATCGTTTTTACAACTTGAAAGATTGAACTATCCTATTACTTGTTTACTGAACTATTTAAGATCGAGCCCTTCAAGGTTACTTCTTGTCTAAATTACGCATTCTAACCGATTATGATATATGCCAAAAAGTATTCCACTAACCGATTTTTTCACATAAACTCAGCGCGTCCTATTGTTCAAGTGCACAAAAAATTAAAATTAAACAAAATTAGAGAAAAATAAATAATAAGAATGAATAAAGACAAAAATTATAAGCAGGCGCATAAAAGACAACCAATTTTTAGTACTATAAGAGTAATGGAGCTGCAAAGTTCTGAAAAACAAAAATACTGAAACAGTAGTTAGCGTTTTTTAAAACATTTGTGTAGATTAAGTCTTCAATAAAACCAAAACCCACCATATTCCAAAATTTAGTGTTTTGTACACTCAACCAAAAAAAAGATAACCGATCGGGCTTGCAAAATGGGCATGGTGAATTTTTGAAAAAGCGACATTTGGTCCCAAAATGACGGATTACAAAGACATTTAACTGACGCCGGGAGATATTGTGGAAAATTTGACTTTTTGCAGGCACTTATAGACCAAAACTACTGACCCGCCGCAAAATGTCAAGTATTGACGAAGTTATGGCCCTTCAAATTTGTAGAAAAGCAAACAATTTTTGTGACATCATTTCAACCACTTACGTTTCAAAAACGATTAGTAATAATGCTGACAATCATATCATATGAAAAACTTGCTATTAAATATTCGACAGAAAAAAAAAAAATCCAATCCTTTATCCATTTCCTCACTCTCTCCGTCCTTTTTTTTGTTGTTCCCCTATTTCCTTTACAGTGAATCGACGATATTCAACCTATCACATGGGCGCCAAAGTTGTAACTTAAGACAATGACGATATTCAATCTATCACATGGGCGCCAAAGTTGTAACTTAAGACAATGGCCAGGCTAGGGATCAAACATACGACCCGTTGTTAGCTGTATACTAGCTCTATCAATTGAGCTATCGAGCCAATGTGTACTCAAGCACTTAATACGGAAATTACACATTGATTAGCGGCGCACTGGCACACCAGCTTGTAGGGCGGTACACACGCATGGAGCCCAAAGTGGACAATTCATCCATCCCTCCATCCCTTGCCCTATCTGTATTCCCCTCCCTCTTGTTCCTCTAACTTTTTGTCCCTCCCTCAGTTTTCCCCTCTTATTCCCTCACCCTCTCAATTTCCTCCACTTCACCCTTTCCATCTCTCTACCTCAGTTGTCCCCTCTTTCTCCTTCTTCGTCTCTAAATCCCTCACCACTTACCTCTCCTTCTCCCTTTCCTTTTCAATTTCATTCTCCCTCTCCAAGTTTTTGCTCCCCCTCACATCCCCCTACTCACTCTCTCTCTCTCAATTTTCCCCTTCCTCTCCTCTGTTTCCATCACTAATTCCTATTACTTTTACTTTTTTGTCTCCCTCTCACTTCTCTCACTCATTTTCCCAAGAAGAGTGTGAAGAAGATAGAGGGAGAGAGAAGGTGATAAGGAGAGGGAGAGAAGAGTGAAAGATTTTGGTCTCTCTTTCCCTTTTCAAAAAGAGTTAAAGAGAGAGAAAAAGAGAATTAAAAAGGGATAAGAAGATGGAGAGACGCAAAGAGGAGCGAGATATTTCCTAGTTCGTAAGTGCGTCACATGCCACGCGTCCAGTTCTTGGCGCCACTCGAAAGGAAAGATTTTTCGTTGTTGGTTAAGGGTGGACCTCGATTAGTAAATAAATGAGATTGTTTCCTAGATGCTATATGTTTTCGTACAGTTTCACACCATTTTTTGTCTTTTTTTAAAACAATATGTTTATTAGAGATCTGCTAAGATTCTCCAAGGCTATGTGTGTAAGCATTGACTGTCCGATTTTTTTATTTTTGTATGAGAGAAGCAATCGCTCAATCCATCCAGTTTGTAGCTAGTGTCCCCAAGGAGGGAACTAGCCACACACTGGACGTGTACTAGTCCACTAGGAAATGTAAGGTATGCTCCACAATGGACGAGGGATGACAACCTCACACGTCGTATAGGCCATAGTGCCTTTGAACACTATGGATGCGAATCCACCAAAAGCCACGAGAAAACCTTTGCCAAAGGGTATTGTTTAATGCTCCCTTTACAATCCATTGACCTTCATAGAAGGGATTTTGGGTTCTAAAACATTACAACAAAGTTTGTATAATGATATAATACGCACACACAAATTTGACAATTGCATATGCACTTTTAATAATCATAATTTTTGTCTGCCCTTACAAATATTTCATTCAAATTTTGCACTTGAAGTATCTTTGACGATATTTAACGTCTGGACATAAGACGACGTGATACTAATAATAATGAAGCATGTAGGCGAAAGGTGATACTAATAATAATGATGCATGTAGGCGAAAGATTGTTTAGTGGCAGTACCTAGAGTTTTTTGCACAATATAAGTGCTAGTAAACTTGTCCGTACGATTACTAGCACCACTTAACGAATCCGTGGCCTAAAGTGGTTATTTTTTGTTAGTTATAGACATTGCTTGCTACCTATCATGTTTAGTCGGGGAGTGGCAAAAATTCTATACTACATCGTTGTTGGAGTCAATAAAATGTTTATCAAGATTCCTTGTCCAAAACGCTAACATTTTACCATTTTGTAGTAACGTTAGGCGGACCGAAAAAATACTCTAAACTAGAAGGAAAATTATTTAGGATTTGAACATGTAATGACCAATATCTTGGCCATCCGCGAAATTCACAATTGGACGGCCACGAGATCATTCCGTCAATGTCACATCGCATGGCATAACTACAATTGTAAACGGCAAAGCTTTGTTGTTTAAGCCACTAGATATAAGATCTCTAGACGCACACGAGGACTCGATTTACGAATTTTTCACTTGGGGAAAATTTTCCAGATTCAACACCTTATTACCCTTAATATTATTTACGAATATATCAATGGTGACATCAAAATTCCTATCTTTCCTACCTCAACCGCCAACATCTATGTTTTGCTGTATAATGTTCGGACTAGAAGTATGGCAATGTTGGACAGGCACATGGATGTAGTTCAATACGGGGTAGAATATGGTAATACCATACTGAAGCCGCCCAAAATAAATGGGTACAGACCCGCAGGCTCTACATCGAGCTAGCTGGTGGCACGATTAGTGCGTACACAACTTAAGTGAAAGGTCTAAGGTTCAGTCTTGGCCAACTCAATTTTCCCCAGTGTGGGATATGCCAAATCTCGGATTTCCCTGGCCAATTTTATCTAGCGTAAGACATGCCAAATTCTGGATTTCACGGTTGTAATAGGATCTCCTACCTCTCAGAAAATCCCATTACTTTAACCAATTTCAACCACACATTCCACACATTGGAAAAATACACATCCACATTGGAAAGCACTCACATAAAGATAAACTTTAAATTTGAAGAAGCTTCTATCCACATAACATTAGCTTGGTCTTTTGCCCTCGTGGCTCAACCTTTCTTTTTAAAGTGTTTTCCACTACCCTCCACTCTTAATAATTGTATCTCTTAATTATTAAAACACTATTTAGTTTTTAAGAGATTTCAGTGCCAAAATGCCAATGCTCCAATTAGGTTTTAATCGCTCAAGACCAAAATCAGTCAGAAATTCCACAAACTTTCCCAAAGGAAAAGATGTTTACTCTTTTCTTAGACTTCACTATTTATCCAGTCAGAATTTCTACAAACTTTCCCAAAGGAAAAGATGTTTACTCTTTTCTTAGACTTCACTATTTATCCATCATCCCTTTGGACTCGCAAGGCCAGATTCAATGCTCCGTTCAACAGGTTTTACTTGGGCCAATCATTGATCAACAAAGACTTAGACTGACTAATACAAAAACGTGCAAAATCTCTTACTAACTACGTAGCATTTACCAACCAATCAAACGCTACATTTCACTACAAAACATTTACGTGCAAAAGTGCGGGCCAAACGAAACGCGACTTCGAACGAACGTGCGTCGTAAATTTAACACGCGAAACTTCCTACGATATTCCATTAAATGAAAGTGACGTTTAGCAATAAAAATTTTACGAAACGAACCATCGTTCGCACCAAACGACTTAATGTTTCATTAGCACTTTATAAAACGTACACGCAAAATTTTGGTACTAATTTGACCCTTAACCCGTTTCAATGATACTCACTTGTTAGTTTGACCCCGCGCTGTCACCTAAATATACCTATCGCTATATCTTTTGAATTAGAACTCCAAATCTCACGATTTTTTCGCTGACGTCTACCAAATTCATAACTTTATATTTCTAATTTTTAAATACCTATTTACAACCTAGTTCGATCCAATATTAGTGTTACATCACCCCCTCTTTAATTTTAACAAACTTCAGTTAAAACACATTTCATTCTCAAGTTGGGACTTCTATATTATTATGTCTCCAATATCTTTGTAAAAACTCAAAAATTTTATCCTTTAAAGTCAACTCATCTAGTGACTTTTTTAGATAATGCACTAGGCAGAATATAGTATTGCGGACTTTGAACTGTTGACCAATCCAATTTATTACACATTTATGAACCTTAGGTTCTATAATTATTGAGGGATCCAATTCCGATTTTCTTTCAGTTCGTCAAAAATTTGTTGGTTTCAACTAACTGATGTGTATTAGTGGATGAATTTTTGTTGAAGATGGAAAGTCCAATTTGGCAGCAGCTAACGATATTTTCTTGTTTACAATAAATGGTCCAATGTACTTAGTAGCAAATTTCACTGTAGGATCCGATTGTCCCCTGATCTTGCACTTGTAAAGAGTTGTTGAAAGCCTAACCTTGTCACTGCAACTCTGTGACCTCCATAGGACCTCAGAGTAGGCTGCTCACACGAAGCCTCTAGGATAACCCTGACCCCTTTGTGTTTCAGCAAGAATAACTGCCACCTTGGCAGACAAAAACTCTGACCACCTTTATCAATGTAAAGGCAAGACTTCCTTGAGTCGATAGCAAAAAGAATCTCTGAATTTGCTCCCCTGAGCAGTAAGTTATGAAGGGTCAAAGTTGACCTTTTTGTAAAGCAGCTCTCTAGGAGAGAAGGTCCATTCTATCAAATTTTTCTAAGTCTTATCTCTCTCTAAAACTCTATCTACTGAACTACGACACCAATCATAATAGTGTATCGTACAGAAAGGTACACGTACCGTTGTACTTTATGTACGGCCATTATACGACATGGCCAAAAGTCGACACATGTCATTTTTGGATTCGTTCCTGGAATCCTTGGAGATGCCGTAATCCAATGTGATTGTGCCACGTGGCGATTGATGTGACGTCGACCGCAAACCGCCAAAAACCTATAGCGCGATCTCGGCATGCTTCGTGGCCGTTCGATCAAGCCGGATTACAATCGTGGCCGTCATAAATACTTGCGCAATATTTGTTTCGCCTTTGAAACAAAATGCGCGGTATCCGATTCGAATGTGCCGTACGCTATACATTACAAACTGTATCTATGTCTAAATATCCCCTTGAATGAAGATAGCCGACGTGTAAACATTTAAATAACTATCATACGCTATATCATATATCTCTGGTTTAGACTAGTTGGCTAAGGCTATCGGCTACTAGCTACTTTGACGGACGATAGGTACCCGGTTCAAATCTTGGGCCCGTTAAATATAGTTTGGTAAAATCTACTAACCTAATATCTATCCCCGTCGGGATAGCATAGGCGGCCATGGCTCTATCTCCCTCTCCAACTTTCAATGACTATGACAAGTGTGGGAGCTGGAGAGAGGAGTTAGAGGCAGACTGACTCTGCTTCTTTTCAGCATTTTAAAAAACCTAGAAAATACTAAAATAACCTTTAATTTCTACTGTCACTTGTGCCTACCACCTAATCACCCTGTTTTCGGTTAGCATTTCATTTTTGCCTTCTTTACGCTTCAAATAATACTTCATTGACTGTTTTCCAAACTGTTTCAATGTACTCCTAAAGCTCTTTCCAAACTGTCTCAATGTACTCCTAAAGCTCTGTTCTAGAACCTCTATCCTTTTTAGTGACCCCTATCACTAAGTCTAATGCTTCTCTGAGTTGGTATCCGTATGAAACTTCAAATGGTGAGAATCTTGTACTAGCATGTTTACATGAATTGTATACAAATTCCATTAATGGCAGTTTGGATTCCCATCTGTTATGAATTCCACTGTAAACAGTCCTAAGCATTTCCTCCAGTGTACGATTTATCTTTCTTTTTGTTGTCTCTCTAAGGATGATAAGAGGTACTCATTTGAATTCAATGCCTTAATTTTGCTGCAATTCTTTCCAAAATGCAGATGTAAATTTAGAATCCCTTTCACTGACTATAGATTGGGGAACTCCATGATGTCTGACGACGTTGTCAAAATATAACTTTGCAATATCTACAACTGAATGAGTAGTTTTGCAAGGGATAAAGATTGCCATTTTACTAAACTTGACTACGACTATGATACTGTCATTTGTTCCACATGTAGCTGGCAACTTGACAATAAAATCTATACTGACAGATTCCCACGGTCTTTCGGGATACATATAGGTTTTAATAAAACTCTAGGTTTCTGGTTACTATGTTTACACTGTTGGCAAGTGACACAACTTTCCACATGTTTCGACACCTCTTTTGCCATCCTGGGCCAAAACAATCTACTCTGCAACTGACTAAGAGTTTTATCTTGACCTATATGTCCTAAATGATTGTGGCCTTCATGTAAAGGTTGTTTTGTTAAGTCTCCTATTTCAAGAATGCATAATCTATCCCCTGTTTGCAAATAGAGTAAACCATCTTCTATTCTAAAGTTGTTGATATGCCTCTCATTCAATGGGTCACAATTCGCTCTCGAAATATTCTTGCAAATCAGAGCAAAATATTGACCTTTATCATAACCATTTCTAATAGTATCTAAAAACAATTCATCTCGAACAATTAGACTTATTTCAAAATATCTACTTAAAGGATCCGCTCCTACATTTGTCTTTCTAAGAATATATTTGACATTAAATTTGAAATATGCCAATTTTTGCATCCACCAAACCTGTCTGCCAGTCACAATCTGTGCATCACTTAATCTTTGTAGATAAGAGAGTGCCTTATTATCACAGTGAAGTGAAAATTCTTTATTATACAAATAACAACGCCAATGCATGAACATATACAAGTAATTATTTTTCATGTGCTGGATAGTTATATTCAACATCATTGAATTCCATGGACTCAAAAGAAATAAGATGAAAACATTTGCCGACTTTTTGACTTATAATTGCACCTAGACCTTTATGAGTTCTATCAGTAGAGATCAAAACTACAAATTCCCCAACAAAATCAGGATACACCAGTGTAGGGGCAGAGGTCAACTTCCGTTTTAGTTTCTCGAAAGCTCTCTCTTGATCTGGTCCCCACACAAACATATTCTTCTCCCGAAGTAAATCCGTCAAAAGTGCGGCAATTATCTTGAAGTTTTTGATAAATTTCTTGTCCTTAAGTGTAATCTTGTTCAGACTACGATAGTCGGCACACATTCTCAACGTCTTGTCTTTCTTTTTGAGGAAGAGAACTGGTGCTCCGTACGGTGATTTGGTGGGCTGAATATGTCATTTCTCTAGAAGCTTCTTGATCTATTTTCTTTAAATCCTCTTGCTCAAAGTAACTGAGCTTCTAAATTTTTGTGACAGGAGGATTATAACCAGGTTTTGCGTTAATAACATATTCCACATCTCGGGAAGATGGCCTTGCTGAGGGTAAATCATTTGGGAAAACATCTTGAAATTCAAAAAAAAAATCTTATACAATAGCATCTAATGTATTTATGTCATTACAAAATCAGATTTTTGTTTTTGAAGATTTTTGGTCGTCCCTGATTTAAGAATAACATCAATGTTAGTGTTTTCTCCCCCCTTTCATCAGTAATTGCCTCATTTACTAATAAAAAGAAAACATGATTTGTTTTAATCTTTTATTTTTTTTTAAAATTGTTTAGCAGAAATTAAACCTTCCACTCCAAATTTGGTTATGTTATTTATATGATTCCTATGCAATTTCTTCGAATGTAATGCTTGCAAAACCTTCCAACCGTTCTCAAACTTCATTTAGAAGGTGTTAGTTTCCCAATTAATTTGAGGATTATGTTATGTTAACAAGGGTTTTCCCAATATTAGCTCCTCACTACCCAAATTCATTATTTCATAGACCACTTTCATTTTATGACCTTCGATATTTACTTCTATTATATCAGTTTGTAAATCTAATGTGGATTTATTACCATTTGCCACCTGAACATGGAAATATTTTTCCCTTATGACTGTAGGAATTTTATTTTCCTCTGCAAACTTATGTGAAATAAAATTATATATAGCACTTGAATCCATCATAATTCTCAATGGTTTCCTTCCACTAAAGACTCGAATCTGATCAAACTGTGTCAAGCGTCATCGTAACTTAAGTGTCCTAAGATAGGTTTGTTGTTAAGAGTTTCATCAAAATGATTGTTCAAATTATGAAGTGAAGTTAGCATCATAATAAATTCAGCTTTTCTAGCCTTTGCATTCATTAGCTTGCCCTCCAAAGTTAACTCCTTAACCTCTAGATCTGATGGACTTAACTGAGGACTTTCAACTAGTTCTTTCTGTTTCCCACATCTTGGGCTTCCTGTTCAGCTAGGTATAATACAATATCTTTCTGAAGACCTTCGTTGACATCAATTGTTTTAGGAGTTCCGTTATCTGTACAGTCTTTAGCGTAATGATTTGGACCTCTTTTTTTAAAACAAGTGATTTTTTTTTCGGTTTTGTGCACTCTTGGCTGAAATGTTCCTCCTCTCCACGGTTATAACAGTTAATTTTCTTCAGTTGTGCACATTCAAATGCTTTATGACCTCTTTTTTGACAGATAGTGCATGTGGGAATGCTAACATTGGGTTTCTGAACATTAATACTTGGTTTATGACTCTTAATGTATCCCCTTGTATTGTGAAATTTATTTTTTGCATTAACACTCTGTCCACCTCTCTGATTTCCCTTGAAGATATTCTGCCTATTCATCAAACTTGCATCCAAACCCTCTTCTTCAAATTCCTCTTCACCCCACTGTGATTCTTCAATGATATTTCCCCTAAATGATCGAGTTTCACGATTATACCCTTATTGATCCTCCGATTCATATGCTTTATCTTTTAGTTCCTTCAAATTATTAAATTTTTGATGTTTCAGTTCAGATTTCAGTTTGGGATTCAGATAATTTTAAGAAATGCAACGTAGCCAAATATTTATCAGTCAAACCTATGATATGAATGCTAGATTGGTTATATTCCACAATATAATCTTTCACCGATCCAGTCTGCTTATAGCTTAGCCAATTTTCTTACATTCTGGGTTTATAGGTGACACACAAGAAATGCGATTTGATCCCGGTCTTAAAAGCTTTCCAATCAGTATTATTAAGAAGTAAATTAGACTTCTTCTGGGTGTAATGCCAAATCTGAGCATCACCTTTCAGACAACTAACAGCAAAAGAAGTGTAATCATCACGATCACAATTCTAGATTCCAAATAATACTCCCTATGAAAAAGCCAAGCATCTAACTCATCAATCTTTTTACCAACAAATGATGGTGTTTTACTGACAGACATTTTCAGATCCTTTTTCATCTTAGGTCTATCGTGATCATCTTCCCTAAAACTGGCATTTCTCTTACCATTCTGACCATTTTGATCATTAACATCATTTATGGTGTGAATTAAATTAATTAGCTCATCGAATTTTCTGATTTGAAACATTTCTATTTTCTTTAACATCCTTGAATTCACTTTTCAACTCAAAATATTTTTCATCCACAGCAGCAACATGAATATACATCTTTTGACTAATTTCACACTAAGTTTTTTCAACACATTAAATGCATTTTCCATTTCACGTTTCCATACAGAATTTGCCATTATTACACAATAAAATCAAGCAATAAAAAATAGAGTATAACTATCCAAAAGAGTTTACAATTGATTTTGAAGTCCTCAAATTTCTCCAATCTAAGACTTCTTCTCTTTGACAAATCCTTTGAAAGATATCAAAATCAGAGAAATCAAATAAACATTAAAAGTAAGGTATAAATTCAATTTCCCAAAACATTGAAATAGTGAGGTAAAAAGCTTCCCCACAAATTTTGCAATAGCAATATTGAAAGCTCTCAAAGGTTAAATTCAACCACAATTTTTGCAACAACAAAATTCAAATTAAATAAAGGTAACAATTTATGGTTTGAAAAGTTTAAAGTTATTTCTGGACTCCTTTGCTGTTGAAGATGTAAAACGCTCTACTTTCTTCATCCTCTATTAGTGAATTTCCCATTTCTCACTACATCAAGATCTTTTCAAATCTAATCCCCACATCCTCTCATTTCATGGCTTCAAGCCTTCCCTCTACACATGAATCATTGGTAGGAGAAGGCAAGTTTTTTTGGCCTCTAGGTAATTGGAGTGAGTTTCAGCGTTGGCTACACTGCCCACCCTGCCTAGGTCCTTAAGACCTAAGCAAACCCTATATCTAACTAGCGGCTGTTGGCAGTGTGGTCACTTAGTTTCCATCCAATCACCTACCATTCACATTGTGGTTCCACCGACACAGTTTACAGCACCGTCACCGGTCACGGCAGTCGATTTTTCGGGTGAGCAAGCTTTTCCTTGGTTTTAACCAATGCTTTAATACCATATGTAATAGGATCTCCTACCTCTCACAAAAACCCATTACTACAACCAATTACAACCACATATTCCACACATTGAAAAAAATACACATCCACATTGGAAAGCACTCACATAAGGATAAACTTTAAATTATAAGAAACTTCTATCCACATAACATTAGCTTGGTCTCTTGCCCTCGTGGCTCAACCTTTCATTTTAAAGTGTTTTCCACTACTCTCCACTCTTAACAATTGTGTATCTTAACTACTAAAACACTCTTTTGTTTGTAAGAGATTTCAGTGCCAAAATGCCAATGCTCAAATTTGGTTTTAATCACTCAGGACCAAGATCAGTCAAAATTTCCATAAACTTTCCCAAAGGAAAAGATGTTTACTATTTTCTTAGACTTCAATATTTATCCATCATCGCCCTGGAGTCGCAGGGCCTGAGTCATTGCTCCGTTCAACAGGTTTTACCTAGGCCAATCATTGATCAGCAAAGACTCAGACTGACCAATGTAAAAACGTGCAAAATCTCTTACGAACTACGTAGCATTTATCAACCAACCAAACACTACGTTTCACTACATAACCTTACGTGCAAAAGTGCGCACCAAACGAAACGCGACTTCGCACGAAAGTGCGTCGCAAATTTCAACGGGAAACTACCTACAAAATTATATTAAATGAAAGTAAAGTTTCGTACTAAAAAATTTACGAAACGAACCATCGTTCGCACTAAACGACTAAATGTTTCATTAGCACTTTATGAAACGTACACGCGAAATTTTGGTACTAATTTGACCCTTAACCCGTTTCAATGATACTCACTTGTTAGTTTGACCTGGCGCTGTCACCTATATACACCCATCGCTATATCTTTTGAATTTAAACTTTAAATCGCGCGATTCTTTTGCGGACGTCTACCATATTCATAACTTTATATTCTTAACCCTTATTTACCCATTTACAACCAAGTTCGATCCATTATTACTTTTACAACTGTATAGCAAAAAAAAATTCAAGTCAAAGTATTTATGTGTACTCTCACGACTTGTCTTCTCATTGAATAGGTGAATTTGATTGCAACATTCCTAACCTCTCATGAAGTTAGGTTCTTTGTTATACCTATGAAGCTAGCTTTTAACCGAATAGTATTGCTCTTCATAGACAGTTCATTAACACGCAAAATGATAAAAATGATACTATTTTAGCCTTTACCTACATTGTTCAGTCGATAGCGGGTCAATTGAAATGTTTCAATTACGCTATTAATCATGAAGACGTAATCAATGCAACCTTGGCCGGATTTCTAAATTCCTTTGTTGCTTCTATTAAACAGGCAATAACGATCCATCCCACGTCGCCGTGTCAAATCTAAACCAATTGATTTATGCATAAAAAAAAACACATGTATTTGAAACCTGATTTTTTGTGGGTACAACTTTGCGTAACAACATCACATATAGAAATGTTTAATTTCTCTCCTTCAATTTTACACTTATTGGTATTGGAACGAGATTTGTAAATCTCTGTGTTCTTAACTCTTTAATAGATATTGCCTATGTTAACTTATAAAACTTTTCTAACATCTATTGTTTTCATAAATGCAATTTTCGTTTTGACCATTTGTTTGGAACCAATTAAGACTCTCATGGAAAAAGACTTGTAAGCAAACTAGAAAAATAAAATGAAAGTAAGTTTTATTTTTGTAACAGTTTTTTAATTTGAAATGTACTTTTTGCTGCGAATTCTTCTTATTCCCAAGCCTTTTGATCTCATCCGTATGATGTATGCGAGATTATGCGTGTTGCAAATATGAGTGGTGCAATGTGTTCTCTTACTTTCATTAATGATTACTCACGTGTTAGACATATTCACTTGACGAAGCAGAAGTCGGACGTATTCTCTCATTTTAAACATTTCAAAGCTCTATTACTACTCTCCCATATGGTCCTTAGGGAAATGGTGATGCCAAAAGGCTAAATTCACGCTTTTTGATATATCTCGATCCCTTTTTTTTTGGCTTGTTTACCCTCTAATATTTGTGCCAAAGCACTACTTCTAATGTGTGAAATAAGTCTCTTTCCTTTGCCCTTCGCAACAAAACCATTTTTGAGGCGTGCCACAGCAACAAACTTGATGTTCAAGCTCCCTTCTCCCACGAAACTCCCAAACTCCCAAACTCCCATAAAATTGGACGATTGTGCCATTCGCGACATTTTTGTGGGCTATTCACCTAATCTAAAAATTTATAGAACGTTGTTTCCCACATATATCCTCGCTACTATTGACGTCATTTTTAACAAAGCTCCCATTATTTGCAAACTAATTCATGATTTCCTCTCACCCCTCCAACTCTTTTCTTTCCTCCTTCCTATGTAATAGCTACTAATAACAATCAGGTAACTATCTAACATCTTTCTCCTATACCCTCAATTCCATCTTCAATTTCTGATTTTTACTCTTCTGATTTTCCCGATGACTCTTCAACCACACGAAAAGAATTTGTCAATCCTGACATTGTAATAGATTCTCTCACATCAACTGCGGATTTTGTACCCCACCAAGTTATGAGGAGATTTTTCTGTAGGCTAATTCACTGATAAATGTACCCCATAATTTTTTACCTGTTACACCACTTACAGCACGCGTCCTCCAACTTGTCGTATGATATAGTACACGTATTATCAATCCCTCCAGGAAGATTTGCGACAACATCACCCACGCCAACATTGGTAACGTCAAAGGTTTGCTTACCTTAAAGTTTGCTCTGAAACGACTAGATGTCGACAAATGGCGCGTTATAACTTCTAAGTGGTATGAATCATGAATGACAAACACTTGAATTTTTTATACCCTATTGCCAAATCGTTATGCCATTGGTTTCAAGTGGGTCTTCAAGGTTAAACGGTTTGCTGTTAGATCCATCAAACGATAAAAAGCTCGCTTTGTGACAATAGGCTAGTTATAAACTAAAAGGGATCATTTATAACTAAGAATTTTCAGCTTTGCCAATATTGACTCAATTCGTGGCATTTTGTCCCTTGTTGTAAACCATGATTGGATTAACAACATCTAGGCGTCAAAATACATTTTTTCATTGCAACTTTGATAGAGTAAGCATCAAGATATATCGTATTTGGTAAAAAAGACTAGCCTGCAACTTTTATAATTCTATTCATGATTTTAAATAGGCGCCATGTGTGTGGCACAAAACCATTGTATGTTAAAAGAGGGATTTAGAGAAGTCGGTGCAGACCTAGGGTTTATGTTAGAGGTACGTTTGATCATTGTCATCATTTATGTAGATGACCTAATTTTTGCTGGTCTTAACAAAATAAAAATACACAAAGTCAAAGTCATTCAATCCTCCTCTTGGCCTATTGCATATTTAGGAGATTTTGGTTACTATCTTGGATTCAAAGTCTTTCGTCATAGGCCTGAATGTATTATACGCTTGACTCGAGAGCATTACATCTTTGATCTGTTAGAACATATTCACATCGTCGATTGCAATCTTGTGTTTAACCCCCTTATTCTCAACACCACTCTTATAAAAGTGTCCTCCAATGGGAATGCCCGAGGAAATACTAACTCCTTTTATAGGTATATCAAAGGGAGGACAGGTTTTTGGCTATGTCAACTCAACAAGTTTTTTTTTCTCCCTCTTGTCCCACTACTATCTTTTGTCATTCTCAAGGAGCTGTAGCCTTTATTAAAAACCCCATTTATTTCGCACGCATAAAATATATTGATATTATATTTCATTTTTTTTATGATAAAATCCTCGATGGCACGGTTTATCTCTCTCATTGTGCTTGGAATTTTCAACTTGCCTTTTTACCAAGCCTCTTTCTCACCTTTTGTTTCAAAAACACATTAGTTGTGCAAGTCTTTATGACTAGCCATGCTTGAATCGACGGAAGATATTAAACTCTCTTAACGCTTATGTCGTAATTCACATCTATTAAGTCATAGACACTACAATGGAAGTACTAGTACTTCGTTGGAAGTACTAGTGCTTCGTTATGTACGTGTTAGTGGCTTGTACTACCTGTGATAGTGTAAAAAAATCTTAGTGGCTTGTACATACTTTTGATGTAGAGGATTTTTATTGGAATCTTCAGAATTCTTTTCTCCGTAATTGAATCTTCGTACATAAGTAACGATTAGAATCATTTCTACCTCCAACCGCCTTTTCAGGTTATCGTTTCTTTTGTTTTGGCATAAATTCATCTAGTTTTCCATGTAAAATTCTTTAACTAAAAACCTTTTTTTTGCCTTACTTGTTTTTCATCTCTTTACTTTTGTACTTTGCCTAACTTTTGGCTATTTTTTTTTCCAGGCCTTTATTGTCCTTTGTTGTTTTGCTCATTTTGGCCTTTCGTGGCCTCTTAATCAATATTTACAGTACACGAAAGAAAAACGGTTTACACAAAACAGTCAAAAAAAGAAAATAAACATCAAACACCAAGGATTTCTACTCTGTAAAATGTTTATTTTTTACCCACAATTTGTACATTAATGTAAGTCAGGTAGCGTTTTGTGCACTGACAAGTTAAAAGATTTGAATACATTTTTTGTGGAAGGTTTGGAAGGGCATCAAATTTTGTCCCATTCGCACTAAAATCCCAACAAAAGTTAGAAAAAACACCATAAGATGCTTCCAAGAAAGCAAATAACTCCCAACAAAATTGATAAAGCTATATAACATGGTTTATCTATATTTATGCTAACAACCATAAAAACATAGCTGAAACCTAGTGCGTAAACTATATACACGTGTTGTTTCAGGTCTGCAGATTTTGATTTCCTTGATTCTGCACGGGGATCCTTAAGTCGGGAAAGGGTGACAGAATTTGTCGATGTTCTTTGAACTGGTGGAGCCATCTCTTTTTGGTCGCTAGACGACGACTCTTATCATGTAAGTTGGTTTTATTTTCTTTCTCTTTTGTCTTCCCACTATCTTTGTGCACATTGTTCTTTTTGGTAAACATTGGTCCTTGGTGATCTCTTGTGAGCGTTAATGTTTCGGATTTGCATTTCTGCTGATCTCTTGCTGAGATCAACCTGTTGTTGGTGATACTGAGGTCTTTGTCTTGGTCTAACTGCAATTTCTTGATCTGCATCAACCCAACCTAATTAGAGCTTTCCCCATCTCGAACTTTCCGGCTGCGATCTGGACATCTATATTGGTAAGCCACTGCGCTTATGTCGGTGACGAGCGCCATTTTGCTTCCGTTGAGTTTTGCGATGCGTACACCCTCGTTTCTTGCTGATTTTAGATCTGTGGAATGGTTTTTGGTATGCTTTTTGGTATGCTCATTGCGTCATGCGATGTGACACTCCTCATTGAAAAGACGAAGGTGTCATTTTTCTTTCATAGGAGTTTTACAAGGTGTGCAAATATCAAATTGATTTCTAACCCTGTCTGTTTCTCTTGTTTCTCTTTTTGTGTTTGCTCTTGCAGAAACAAAGCTGTTAGACTCCACGTCTTCGTGTGACTCGTTGCTATCAGAATTGACTTTTGACTGCTTGGCCGCCTCGTTCCTCTATAGTGCCTGATCCTTTTGAACCAACACGCTGAGTGTGGTTGCAAACTGAGTTGTTGGGAATGTGTGAAAGATGCGGGTGGTTAATGGTTTATTGGGCGTCCTAGCCATATAGGAGATGATATGTGAGTTCTAAGCATGTTTAATTTTTGAGAAAAATAACTATTGGAATCTATTTGACGTTTGTGGATTTTAGCTTGGGATGTTATATTTTGTAACATCTCCTATGCTCCTCTCTTTCTCTGTTATCTTTGCATGCTCCCTCCTCACTATCTCCCGTGATCGTGTACCCTGTGTGACTTAGACTCTCATGGCTTTGTCGGATAGGATATGTATTGTTCTGTCTCTGCGCCTAGATTCCTCACAAACACTTTTTGATCATCTGGTTCATTTGTTGCTGATACAGAACTCTTTGAAGTCGACTTCGCATCGTCAAGTTACATGATTCTTGGACTCCTCTTTTCATAGGCCTCTTTGGTCCTACATCTGCTTATCTGTAAATCTAAACGGTTGAACTCTGTAGGGCCACACTTTAATGGGCCCATAACCTATTAGTTTGGGACAATCACTGTAACTAGTGGCCTCAGGTTAAAGTAGTCGCGTCCTAAACATACACCGCTAGGGTGGACCTTAAAGAGTCACGATAGTAGGTCAGAGAAAGGAAAAGGCATAGATAGCATTAAAATTATGATGATGTTTCAGCTTTATTAGTGAAGAAAGTTTAAGGAACAAATGTACTTTGTTATCATATTTTATTAATCAAATCAAAGCTGTATAAACGTGCGTCTATCGAATCTACCTATCTATGTCTTTTCTTTATTCTGATCTACTACCATGACTCTTTAAGGTTCACCCTAGGGATGTATGTTTGGGACACGACTTCTTTAGCTTGTGGCCACGAGCTAGGGTGATTGTCCCAAAACTAATAGGTTATGGGCCCACCAAAGTGTGGCCCTATAGAGGTCAACAGTTTAGATTTACAGATGAGCAGATATAGGGCCAAAGAGGCTTATAAAAAGAGGAGTCCAAGAATCGCGTCACTTGATGATGCGAAGTCGACTCCCAAGAGTGCTGCATCAGCAACAAACCAAACAAAGGATCAAAAAGTGTTTGTGAGGAATCTTGGCACAAAGACAGAACAATACATATCATGCCCCACAGAGCCTACGAAAGACCAAGTCACACAAGTGACACGATCACATGAGATAGTAAGGAGGGAGCATGCAATGATGACAAATAAAGAGAAGAGCATAGCAGATATCACAAAATGGAATATCCCAAGCTCAAATACACAAACGTCAAACAAATTCCAAATGTTATTTTTTTCTAGAATTAAACATGCTCAAAACTCACATATCATCGCGTATAGGGCTAGGACGCCCATCAAACCATCAACCACCCACATCCTTTACATATTCCCTACAAGTTAGTTTGCAACCCCACACACTGTGTTGGTTTAGAAAGATATAGCACTATGGAGGAACGAGGCGGCCAAGCAGTCGAAGTTAAAAACCGAAAGCAACGAGTCACACCAAGACGTGGACTCCAATTGCTTTCTTTTACAAGAGCAAGCAAAAAAAGAGAAAAATGAGAAATAGAAAGGGTTAGAAATCAATCTGATATTTGCAGACCTTGTGAAACTCTTATGAAAGAGAAAAGACGCCTCTGTCATTTCAATGAGGAGCGTCACAGTGTAGGAAGCAAGGAGCATACCGAAGAGCATACCACAAATCCAAAATCAAAAAGAAACGAAGGTACAAGCATTGAAAGACTCAACGGAAGCAAAATTGCGTTCATCGCCGACATAGACGCAGAGGCTTACCAATAGAGATGTGTAAATCGCAACCGAGAAGTTGCAGATGGGGAAGGCTCTAATCAGATTGGGTGGATGCAGATGAAGAAATTACAGTTAGACCAGGATAAAGACCTCATTATCACCAACAACGGGTTGATTTTAGCAACAGATCACCAGAAAAACAAATCCAAATTATTAACGCTCACAAGAGATCACCAAGGACCAATGTTTACCAAAAAGAACAATATACACAAAGATAGTGAGAGGAAAAGAGAGAAGAAGAACAAAATAAATTTACATAATACGAGTCGATAGCTAGCGACCAAAAAAATATGGCTCTGCCAGTTCAAGGAGCATTTACAAATTCCGCCACCGTCACCTCTACTTAAAGTTTTTGGTGCTGAATCAAACAAATCCTAATCTGCGGACTTGAAACACCACAAGATTCTAATTCAGATCAGTAATCATCCGAAAAACAATTGGAAAATCCGAAAGTGCCACAGATAACAAGGAGGCGGATTACAAAGTGGACATTTGATGAAGAGAAATCATGGCAAGAAACTCACCACGCGTCAAGTGCCAACAAAGTACACAAAGGCAAAAGGGGCAATCAAATCGGAGGTAGCGACGAGGTTACAATGATCAGTCACATGGGATCAGCTGAGGATGTCAACCATGGTAGAGAAGACAACACCTTTTTTTGCAAAATAGAAACAAATATGTCATTCAAACAGTAAGGACAAGTGGTAAAAGAAATTCAGCCGAAAAGGGAAAACATGGAAACAAATGGAGTATGAAGGTCAATGACAAGCAAGTAAGGGGAGATATATTGGAACTTATTAACAACAGCACAAACAACAAAGATATGAGAATCATCAATGATAGTGGGTGCAAAGCCGAAAAGGAACTCTCACCGAAATTATTTTACCGGATGAAGGAAACCACGATCGATCTCTCGTAAGTCAAAACCATCTCTAATATGAGGGATACCACAAGGCTGTAAATTATGCCACAAGTGCTCGACTTACATGGAGAGCAGAAGAGAGTCTCTAACATGGAGGAGAAAGATCTTCCAACAAACGAGAAAAGCGCATTAGGAGAAAACAAAATCAGAAATTTCCATCACATTGAAATACAAGGATCAAAACGGAACCAAAACAATAAAAGTCTTTAAAGTCCAGAAAAAAATAGTTCATACATCATTGCAAAGACTCACAAAAATTGTGAAAGAGAGATGAATGGAAACTTACCATTTATCCAAGCGAGAGGTCAAAGAATAGGAAGTCGGCCGAGAGCCAAGTCCATAATTAGAGCGTTAAAGAAGGGAAGTTCTCTAGTAGAAGGAGCTCCAACCATCGTTTCTCAGAAATTTGCTAGAAAGAAAAAACCAAAACAATAGAATTCATTAGAGACCAGACAAAAATAGTTCATATATCATTGGAAAGACTCATAAAAATTGTGAACGAAGGATGAATAGAAACTTACCATTTATCCAAGCGAGAGGTCAAAAAATAGAAAGTCGGCCGAGGCCTAAGTCTAGAATTAGAGCATTAAAGAAAAAAAGTCCACTAGTAGAAAGAGCTCCAACTATCATTACTCAAAAATTTGCTAGAAAAAAAAGAGAAAAAATGATATTGAGGCTTAGTCAAAGAGAGGATCGAATGATTATAGAGAGGATCAAGAGGATCTAGCATCAAGTTACAGAAGAATAAATCACAAAGTCTCAAATCCAAACGAGAGAAAAACCCTAGAAAACTCCTCAGATATCTCACAACGTTTGGGAAAAATGTTATTCTTGGATAACCATCTAAGCGATCAGAGGAATCCCCCGCAGCCACAAATAGATTTGACTTACCGATTTGACTTAGCGCAGGCAATCACTAGATGGACAGTGAGATAGATCACATAGGTATAAATAGGAGATTGAAAGAAGAATAGAGAGGATAAAATTACATTGACATTAGAATAGATATTATAGTTGTAATTCAGCTTATAATAGAAAAACTAGTCAAGGGGTCATTTAGCGAAAGCTAAGGTGAGCCCCCAAAGAGTTAACAATAAAGTTCAGACACTTGTAATCCCTAATCTCAACTGAGACTAAAGGTGAGTTCTTAACTAATATCTAATCTAATCAATACATTAAATGTAATGATGTCAAATGTCTATAAAGTCTATACTCTTGTAATCTCACCAAATAATGTGTAACAAATTGTTTTCTTCTGAAAGTTTATCTTGTGCATCATAAGCCCTATGTTTTTATTCTTTAAGCTTTAATGAAATGCTTGTCTTACGTGCCTTTTTTTCCTTTTCTGAATGCATCTCTGGTGATGTGCTTAATAAAGTGGTGGATTGTGGTCCAATGGGTGAATGGCATGTCTTTTAGTGTACTCCACAAGTGTGTCCAATGAGTTCACTTGATTTTTTCCTCTGTCAGATAATTTTTCGTTGGAAATCGTCACGTGTGACATCTTGTCACGTATTGGTACTGTAATCCCGATTTTGGTTTATACTTGGTCAAATATCAATTCGCTTAAAGTATCGCCGAATTTGATATATCGCTGATGGTACTGTTGTCCCAAATCACCTCGAATCATGCGTCTCGACGAAAATTGGTATCGCGTGAAATCGTACTTTTCAACACTGTCACTCGAATTTAGTGCGGTATCTATTTCACTTGATGTTTCGAATACGAAACGTCGTTGCACTTTTTGAAATGACTTTTTCTTACAGTCTTTTTCATCCTAGAAGTAATTCGTGCGTCGGTAACCATTTCGAATGTGCGTGGCGTTGCAATCTGACTTTCAGTAAACTTTTTAGTATATACCAAGCGACATTTCGATTGGACCATGCCGCGTCATTTTGAATTGCGTCAACGGCGGACTCACATCTGTGACAGTACAAGTGGACCGAATTTGTATCTGCCTCGCTTTAATAGTTATCGTCACCTCGTGCGTCCGATCATTTAGATTCTATTTGATCGAGCGCCTTTGTCGCGCATGCTAGATAGTACCGTTCAAGGGTGATGATATACATTAGGAGGATGTTGAACCTTGTTCTAAACCTTTTCCAACTGTACTTAGGTCAGCTCTTTAAAGCCTCTTTCATCTTGTCTTTTGTCATCGCAGGACAAAAAATGTTAGTTTTCTCTTTCTCTACAGTTTCCTTTCCCGCAATTTTTTTTCATGCAGACTCTTTTTTCTTTGCTGAGTTTTTTTGTGGGTGATTAAATGTAGAAGTCCTTCCATTCTCTTTTAAATTAGAGCTGCCTCCACCTATTTCAATCAATTTCTTCCCCTTTTCATTAAATTTTGTGTGTAGAATATCACCTTTGTGAATGCTCCCACTCACTCCTTTCGCTGCCACGTCCGGGTGATGCTCTTTCTCTTTCGGCCCTAGAACATTTTTTTTGGTGGCCGGATTTTGAAAACCTTGAGGTGAGTTCCCTTGAGTTTGTTCCTTGTATTCGTTCTCAAGCATGTTATTCGTTGCATGTGTTACTCTTAAATCTGCTAGTAATGCATCTTTAAATGACATAAATTTCATTTTGCCTTCATCTCCCTGCTCTAATGTTCCTATCATCTTGGAATTGTGTGCAGACAGATTTGGTGTGGCCAGCTGATTGATGGATTTCGGAGTGATGGACTTCGCTTCTCCCACTATCTTTGTGCTCTTCAGCTTCATATGGTGAGTTTTAATCTGTCCCATCCCTTTATCCTTGACATTTGGATAAATTGACTTGCATTGCTGCTTGATGACTTCTATTGGAAGTGTCTATATATCTCTCCTTCCACTTTTCTCCATCTTACAAATTTCGATCTTTTGTAAGGACTCTCTATTATGCAGAAAATGCTGCTTCTCTGAACCATTTTCTACCATGGATGAATTTTGCCCATTCAGATTCCCAATCTGCTCTTTGCTTGAAGCGTGGAGCCTTGACTTTCTGTCGCCTTCTTAAGGCCTCCTCCATCCTCTAACTCCGTTACTGGTCTCAATGGTAAGTTCACTTCTCGTGTTTTTGCCGAAACACTAGTGTTTCGCCCTCTTGAGAGTGAGTTTCCTAGATGTCTCCTAGCTGCATGCTTTTCATTTTTATTACTTTTGCAACTGTCATTATGTATCTCCTCACGGTTTTGATGTGTCTTTGGGGAGTCTCTTGCTAGTTTGCTAGCTACTCCATGATTGCTAAACATTTTCTGCATTTCAGTTTCTTGCAGGTTTTGTGAAATCTTAGGTATTGAGACCAGATTGTGGGATGTTTGTCAATACATGTGTGTAGATGTGAAATGGAGAATGTCTTTGACTTTCGTGAAATTCTTACTACTCTTTACATGTTTCTTCCATGGTAAATTATTTTGACCATCCTCTACCTTTTTGTCGACTCTCCCATTATCTTATATCATTTGCAGCTTGAGTTCTCTATCATTTTGCTTGACCATAACTCTTGCTCTCTCTAGTGCATCATCATTTCTCTTTTGTGATGCCCATCCACCTCTCGTCTGTCCACTACTGCTTGCATTGCATAATGATTGTGTTTTGGCTTTTAAAGGTGGGTTTTGATTTTGTAACATCTAATCACTGTTCTGATTGTTTCCGTGGACCTTGCCTTTTTGTTGTGCCAAGTGCACAACCTTTGGGGAGATTAGAGAGCGTCAATGTCAAAGGTTTGTTTGGAGTTGAGGACTTTTGATCGTCGGGTGTGGATAAAAAAAGGAATCCCTCTTTAACCCATTTCATGTCGACGCCTTTTGGTAAGTATCTCATGCTCTCTTTTGGGTCGCTTTCATTCCTTACACTGCATTGTGACTCCGTGAGATTAGTTCTATTGCTCTTTTCTTTCTGTTCCCAACAAGTCCCAAAATTTGTTTTACCTTGTAAAACGGTGTGAGTATGCGTTTCTGTTTCTGTAGTCCTACTTTTGCTTGCGATGCAAATCATCTCTTTGCTGCCATTGCAGATTTTATCCATGCTTTTGTTGCAGATTCTGATTTTGGAATAGGATTTTTTTCTTAATGTGCTTGGTTCGAAGGTCCACTTGCTGTTTTCTAATGTCCACATGTTTTCTTGCTATTTATAGATTGGTGTTCCATGAACACAATTGTCCTCTTTGATGTGGAGATTCTTCTTTGTCTACTTTTGCATTCTTGTCTTTCCAACTTCCATTGCCTTAGTGAGTTCCCTCTATCTTAGAGGCTACTATGCTGCCCTTGTTTGTTGTTGAGCTGGCTA
Source organism: Zygnema cylindricum (assembly GCA_037447655.1). NCBI lineage: Eukaryota > Viridiplantae > Streptophyta > Zygnematophyceae > Zygnematales > Zygnemataceae > Zygnema > Zygnema cylindricum. The sequence goes on along the minus strand of JBBHKE010003363.1, from coordinate 74,793 downwards.
TGGGTTCTTCTCTAATCTTTACCCTAACAATTGTTTCTTTTGGGTTCTAAGCCGTCTTATTCGAATGGATGCCTTGGTCTCTCCATGTTGCTATTGTTGTTGCTACTGTTGTGGTTGTTGATCTTTTGTGGTTGCTGGTGCCTTTCTGACTTATCTGAGTCATCTTTCTGCCATGTTTGATCTATTGTGACATGTAGATCATGAGTGGAGATATATGGAGAAGTGCAAGTTGCGGCATTAGAGTTTCTCAAAATTCTGTCTCTTTCTGCTCCTCGTTGGTCATCTGCTGCACCTGTGACAAGTGAGTTTTAACTTGGGTGTCTTGTTTATCTGCTTCTTTTAGGGGCGGATTCTCCTTGCACCTGTTGTTGACTGCTTCCCACGTGTCCTCTAGTGCCGTCTATAAACTTTGTCTGCTCTTTGCTGACTCCTACATTTTCGTGCAATTCTTGTTAGTAATATCGATTACTTTCTTTGTGGCAAAAATCTTGATGCTCTCTAATCCGTCTTTGCCATCTTTTACTTTGTTATTTTTGACGTTCTCTTTCTTATCTTTGTTTGCAGGATTTGCGAACTTTGTCGCGCACCTTGCATTGCTAGTTGGGTGAGTGCGTGTTGGCTTTTTGAAGGTCTTCAGGCGGTATAGTCGGTCGCCTTTTCTCTCTCTTTCTGCCAATAGTGAGCCATTTCTGGTAAGCTCTACCCTCCCGTTTTCCCAATTAGAAGAGATGCCAATGGTTAAGGCTTGACTAATAGAATATATGATGTGGAGTGAGTCTGGGACAAAGTTAACGTTTTTGAAGGTTATTTCTAGCTTTTTCTCTTCAACTATGATGTCTAGAGTGATGTTGCCTATACCTTGAGCTTGTAAGGTCCTACCATCTACCATCAATACTTGTTAGAGTGGGACGCTTGTGAAAGATGTGAAGTGTTCTCTCGTGAATGTTATGTGTGTTGGAGTAGTGGAGTCTTTAATCTAGCCATGGTCTACAGGTTTTTTTTTGGAAACTATCATTGTGTTTAACATTTCTCTTCGTCTCTCTATGGTTGTTTCCTTATTTTTTTTCGCTTGTTTGTAGCGTGAGGCCAATGCCTCCCACATGGTCCATGAGTTTTTCAACCTCACCATTTCTGCGAGTTTAAGATCTACTCGAATAACTTTGAATTAACGTATGATTATCCGCTTCGCTTGAATCTCTCTTAGATCTTAGATCTCTATTCAATCATTCTCATCTTTTGTCTATGCTCCCTTTAATACAGGAACAGGCCGCAACTCCTCTTGGGTGACGATTCCCAAAAGACTTCTCTCGTCGAGCAATCGGGTTACTTTTATTCTCTACTCTTCATAGTCCCATACCTTGAACCTATCTAATGACCCAAGTGGGCCCATAACTTGCTGTTTTTGAATAACCATCTGAGCGATCACAGGAATCCCCCACAACCACAGACATTTTTTTGGCGCATGCAATCACTAGATGGACACTGAGATAGATCACATAGATATAAATAGGAGATTGAGAGAGGAATAGAGAGGATAGAATCACATTGACATTTCTCATCATCGTCCTCCAACAAGGATGTTGCTCAAGCGCTTTCGACTATTACGTAATCCAATAACTCACTTTGTGAAGGCTCACTGAAAATGAGACCTCTCCCTTGAATACAAAGACTGTAATGATAAATAAGACAGACAAAAATAGGACTACAGGTCTTAACAGCACAGAGTTTGGAGGACGACACATTCAAAACATATGTATAACCTCTCACAACTTCGCTGTCACCTCGAGTGGATGTGAGCGTCGAAAATATCGGAAACGATTTTGATGCCGATTTTTTTTACGTATTGGAAGCTGCTGCATTTTAAGAACTTATTCTTGGCGAAGTTCTATTGACATTGATGAACGGGACGATACCGGTGGAACTCGGCAATCTGATCAGCCTAGAGTACTTGTATGGCTCTCAACGTAAATCTGTTTGTTGTCAATTGTAATCGCTATATAGAAGTTGGAATGATGCCTACCTCATGTTTCACAAAATTACGAATCTTCAAACATAACGATGTCCATGTCAGTTTATGCTACATCTTAGGACTATATGACGGTCAATGTACTTGACTTTTTCTCGAGAAAAGTAGCAATCACATGGGACTGGTTTGCTCTTTGCAGAAGTCTTTACCACAACAAGGATCACCTTCTTCGAAAAATCTCACCAAACTAATGTATTTGTACGTAAGCAACGCCCTTCTTGAAATTACTTATCTCTGCGTGGTATGATCCGACAAATATTTGTTGGCTTTTTTCCTAAGTTCAATTTGCATAATCCACAAAAATCATTATGTACGCCTAAAAAGCTTTTCACTTGATATAGTCAAAAAGTGTCTTGGGTTGTTTCTTTAACATCATTCAAGTTGAAAATTTTGTCTCGAAGTATTTATTCCTTGTTTATAGGTCACCTACAGCAGACCATCTTTTGCCTTGAAAAATTAGCTCGTTTCAAAAATAATGGGAGAAACTTTAGAACCAGTTTACTATACGACAAAAAGAAACAGTGGAAAGTATTGTATGTCATTGTTTTTCCGTTGATGTATGCTTTTGAATGGCTTCAATTTGTTGAGAACAAGTTGTCTTTTAAAGTTCGATCTTTTTCTCCTCGCGAACAAATTGTCCACAGAAGGCTCCCTAAAGTGTTTTTAAAGTTGTTTGTTGATTTGTGTCGTGAACCTCTCTTCAAAAATTTGAGAGAAAATAAACTTGATGGGTCGTTGAGCACTTTTCTTGGTGACTTCTTGAATCTTCAGTACTTATAAGACGTGCAACAACCTTTCTAGATGTTAAAGAAGGAGAATGGCCGAAGTAAAATGTTATCACAAGTGTTTATTAAAGATTTTAGTTTTCATGCGAGTTTGTTGGGGACTCGTTAACTATTTTTCAGATCGCCTTCCCAACCCCTTCCCACGCCCTACTGTTTTTTTAACAATGCAATATCTGAAAGGATCGAGACTCAATCGAAATGCGTAGAAAATTGACAAATTACACAATGCGGAAGCGAATTTAACTTAAATCAATTATCAACCAGCTCACATACATTAAATACTCATGAACATAGATAGAGACATTACACAATTTTAGAGACTTCACAAGATAGATGGAAAATTGAGGCTAAAGGCTTACCTTAGATTTTTGTGGGGTATAACGATAATGCAAAAGGGTATAGAGTATTTGTACTTAAGAAACATAAAGTGATTATATCTAGGAATATCCAGATTAAGGATTAACAGGATTTGGTTGACTTATTTCAAGTGCCAGATCAACAGGAAAAGGAAACACAAGAATATGTTGTTTTCACCATACACAACGAATCTACTTCCCACTAGCAAATGGGACACCTCTTTCTTCTGTTCCTCTAGTGCCTTCGCAGAATGCTTCACCCCAAGTTACAACTCAGGCGGAAAGAACTGCTACACATTTAGTACCAAATCAGGTTATGGTTCAAGCAAAGCAAAAAAATCAGAGGTTGCCGACGATTTCAACCTCAAATCTTTTGGGGGGAAAGAGATCTAACAACCGTCTACAAGCAAGCTCTCACTTTGCTTTTTTCTGCAGCAACAGAAGAGCCTCCAACGATCCAGGAGGCCTTCTCATCACTTGAGAGAAATCAGTGGATCCAGGCGGCAAACGATGAAATGAAGTTTATTATAGAGGCACAGACATGTGAGCTAGTCGATCTTCCTTCGGACAGAAAAGCCATCGGCAGCAACTGGGTGTTTAAGGTGAAGTTGACCGCCGACAACACCACTGAAAGGTATAAGGCCATACAAGTGGCCAAATGGTATAATAAAAAAAAAAGGTATTGACTTTGAAGAAACATTCTCCCCAGTTGTCACATTTCCCAATGTCATAATTTTGCTAAGTCTAGCGGCTATAGAGAATATGGAAATACATCAAATGGATGTTAAAACGACCTTCTTGCATGGAGAATTAGAAGAAACCATTTATATGAAGCAACCAGAAATGCATGTTGAAAAGGGAAAGGGAGAATTAGTGTGTAAATTAATAAAATCTTTGTATGGGCTAAAACAAACCTCGCGTCAATGGAATTTTAAGTTAGATGAGTTTTTGATTGGGCTAGGTTTTAAGAGAATTAGCTCACATCATTCTGTATATGTCTTACAAGGGGAGGATGGGATACTATACATTGTTGTATATGTGGATGACTTATTATCAATAAACAAATGAATGGATAAAACAAACCACATTAAAGCGGTTTTAAAGTCTAGGTTCGAGATGAAAGACCTCGGAGAGGCCAAGTATATCTTAGGAATACAGGTAGAAAGGGACAGAAACAAAAGACTGATTATGTTGACTCAGAAAGAGGTAACATGCTAAAAAAAATTGAAATGAAAGATGTAAAGGGATTTGTAACTATCATGGAATTTAGGCAGAAATTGGAAGGAATTGATTCAGACTCAGGCATAATGGTTTGTGAGAGTCTAGAGACAGGGGAGGAAAGTTTATGGCTTCAAAGACATATAGACAAATACTCAGAAGTCTTATATATTTTATGAATTGTACGAGACCTGACATTGCAGCAGCTGTGGGAGTTTTAAGTAGAAGTCTGCAAAATCCTAAAAAAGCAAACTAAGAAGCAGCAAAAAGAGCAGACTAAGAAGCAGATATCTTGTAGGTACTCGAAATCTAAAGTTTGTACTCGGAGGAGAAGAGGTGAAGATACAGACGTGGAGCGATGCTAGCAATAGAGACATGCCAAGCCGAAAATCTACAACTGGCTTTGTTTTGAAGATTGGAGATGGAACTTGTTGTTAGAATAACAAATTACAGAAGTTTACAACTCAATCCACAATGGAGTCAGAATATATGGCAGCAGCTTCCGCCCTCAAAGAGCTCATATGGGTCAAGTCTATTTTACAAGAACTTGGGTATATGCAAACTGGTCCTCAGGCTATCTAGTGTGACAACCAGGTAGCCAATGCAATTGCCTCTGCCATCACTTTAAGAGCAAACACATGGATGTTAGACTTCACTTTGTTAGAGAAAAAGTACTTGCAAAAGTCGTTAAATTGTGTTATTTACCGGACGAGAAGATGGTGGCTGACATGTTAACAAAAGCCCTTCTTGCTCCTAAGTTACACTTTTGCAGAGACGCTATTAGAGTAAGTGATTAATTGAGTCTAAAGATTTAGGGGAATGTTGTAATTTAGAAATCTTTATTTTAGTAGATAAGGCTAAAATAACTTAAAATATTTTCTAAGTAGTCAGCTATAATAATTACCTTAATTAGTGTTACATTAGCAAAAGTACAATAGAGTATATTTTAATTTTACAAGAACACGTGTCGGCAAGAGAAATATGCAAGTTTTACGGAGTGGCGCCGACAGTCAACCACACGCGTCACGCAGTTGACAATTGGATTCATTGGAGCAGACGAACGGAATCTGAACCGGGTATTCTAAAAATATATGGTACGGTTCGACGGTACCATCGTCGATTAAATTTGTTCCAACGGACGCGATTCACCTGGGACCGTAATCGTTATTCACGAGGGACAAGAAGCGTGATTGACCTGGGATAACAAGTGACGAAGCACTTAGGTGCTTCGTACCACACGACCACAGTCGGTTGGACTTTACCGACTACCGCTGACTAAGTACCTGGAACGTTTTGTGTACGGTTCGATATCTGAAAATATCTGAATAAACATTGTTTTGTAGTTTAGTGTAATAAAAAATAGTTTTCCATTAATTAGGTTTTTGGAAAATAGTAATTAGGGTTTTTGAAGTACTACGGTACAGTAACGTACAGGTAGGATACTTTGTCGTTAGTCAGGGTAATAACCGCAGTAACAGTTACCCAAATTAGTGTAGACCAGTAGATTCACACTGTGAGTATATAACTTAGGACTTAGCCAATTTTGTAGTATCCAGTTTTGGGAATATGATTTTTTAAAGGCAATTTTTGGGAAACCTCTAGACATCATATCTTCTGGTTTACTGGGTCATTTAGGCTGCAATTTTGGGAATTGTCAGTTTATTATGTTGTGTATCACTGTGTCAAATTTGAAGCATATTGGCCTTTTGAGTCATATTTTGTGTAAGCTTTTGAGTCATATTTTGTGTAAGCTGAAAGTTGGTTGTTGAGTTGGTGCTTGATAGTTTCTGTTGTTTTCCATGTCTACTTCCACTACTACTGTTGGTCCTCATGCTGCAGCGGTGGTTGTAGAACAACATGATCTGTCGAAGATATCGGGCTTGCCTCCCATTCGAAAATCTTATTCTCCTTCCAACTCACTATCAAAATCAAAATCCTCTTCTATCTTTTTCTTTTTTTTTTTCTTATATTTTTCATCATCATTGCAATTATCTGAGCTGCTACTAAAACTAGAGCTAGAGCTGCCATTGGATTCCTCTTACACCGAAACATTCTCATTCTTCACCTTTTTATCCTTTTTCTTCATAAATTTCTGCCACTCCATATAAGTGTCTCTATCTAAAATCAAAATCCTCTTCTATCTTTTTTTTTTTTTTTTCTTATATTTTTCATCATCATCGGAATTATCTGAGCTGCTACTAAAACTAGAGCTAGAGCTGCCATCGGATTCCTCTTACACCGAAACATTCTCATTCTTCACCTTTTTATCTTTTTTCTTCATAAATTTCTGCCACTCCATATAAGTGTCTCTATCTAACCGAAATGTCATAACTTTCCTTCACTTTAGATTGATCCAATCCGAAAGGTTTAGCTAGCAATGACTCCTCGGACTTTGGCGCAATTCCTTCACCGAAACTGAATTCTCGAACACGCGCAATTCCTTCACCGAAACTGAATTCTCGAACACTCGGATCCCGAGAAAATGCATCGGGAGTCGGCAGATCTCCCGAGGCCTCCATAGGCATCTTTGGTCTGGATGGAGAGGGTGTGTTTTCTTTTTCTTCCCTCCCATGCTAACTCACTAGATCCTCAATGTGGAGCTAACATGCTCCGATACTTATTGAAAGGATTGTGACTCAATCGGAATGCGTAGAAAATTGACAAATTACACAATGCGGAAGCGAATTTAACTTAAATCAATTATCAACCAACTCACATACATTAAATTCTCATGAACATAGATAGAGACATTACACGATTCAAAAGAGGAATTCACATTAATTCTCATACATTAACTCTATAATAATTTCTCCTTAATTCTCCTTAGTTGTATCTAAGTCCCTCACTGGCAAACATTTTAACTTAGTTGCCAACATTTTAACTTAGTCGCCAGATTACATCCAGAAATCTAATTCTAGAAGCGTCACATGTCCTTGGACGCAAAATAGAGTACGACGCAAATTGAAACTACTCGAAGCAAATTATCTAGAAATACGGTACACTGTGAATCGTAATTAGAGTAAATTACTCTAATTCGGTCGCTTGAAATTTCGACTCTATCACATGAAATAGAGTAAATGATTCTAATTTTTTCATTATTATATTTAAGGTAAACTTTAATTAGCGTTTTTAATTATAATATAGGTTTGTTTTTGAATAGTGTGGGGTACGGACGACCTCCGATCGTGCAAATATGTATTTTTTTAAGTAAAAAAATACAAATAATGATTTAATACAGGTCGTTTTTATGTTACTGCGTTTTAACAAATTGCGTAGTGCAAACGTCATAGTGACATAAATTCCGACTTTATCACATAAAAAACGTCCTCAAGGGCCTATCTGTACCCTAATTGGGGTAATTCTTTGTTTTATTCCAAGGACGTGAGTACCAACAATTTTACAAGTGGAGAGTTTCCAGCAATAATTTGGATGTATACAAAATTAAGAAGATTGTGAGTTCTTTTGGACATTCAATGGTCTCCTCCTTTGACGCCACCACTATGTAATAGCCAGCATTGATGTTGTTGACTTACTAATATCAACACTACAGTTGGGAATGAAAAAAACTTGAAAACCTAATCTAGTAGGCTAAAGGTTGAGCCTAAAGAAACTTCAGCTATATCCTCAAAAGTGAGCTCGAGAAAAATCTCAGAAAAGTATCACACGTAGGCTTTTGAATCTAGCTTTCAGAATCATTGAAAACTTGTTTTTGTGTGATGTGTCGTGACATAACAATGTGAAAATTTCGATTTTCACTTTAATGTAATTTTTTTTTAGTTGAAGCTAAAATTTGACTAACTTTTGTTAATTATTTGGTAGTTTAAAATGCTTGAATATTTGATAATATATCGGATATTCAACAAATTTGGCTGTTTGACTTTCTTTTTCTAAGCTGAAGTCAAACGTCACTAAATTTTGATGGCCGTGTAGCGGATCGTTTGGTTTGAACAAAATGGCTTGTCGTTTAGTGTTGCACATTTTCTTTCAAAGGGTTCAACCTCTAGAAGTAAAATGGCCGTTTAAACATTGTTTCAACATTTTAAAGTATAAGATGGCGGTTTTATGCTCATCCCGTACTTGTAATTTAACTCGAAAAGCAATGAGCATTGAAACCCGGTGGACGAAGAGATATAATAATGGAACCGACCACTAAGGAGAAGGTACCACAAGAGGAAAAGGCAAGGACGCCATTTTTGACAAACTCTAGAGTAAAAAGAAATTTACCGTCAATTGTTTTTGAACAGTAAGAAAATAGATTTTGGACAAGCGCCAAAGCACTGAGTATCATTGTATAGAACAATCGAATGGATTTGAGGATATTGGAGGTTTTGGAGATGAGTCCAAAGCCAAATGAATTTCTTGCTTTGCACTTTCAAGTCCCAGGGCGTTTCCCAAAATGTTCGCAACACTTTTGTGACGCAAGAAATGAAAAAGCACAATGGTGCTGAGCACCAAAAAAACAACCACAACTTGTTTTTCCTTTTCAGTGTCTTTGTTACGCGGAGCGGAAGGAATGGTTAAAGCTATAGGATAATAAAAAACACCAGATCTTAGGCTGGTTTAGCAATCGACTTGTCTTTAAAGAAGAAGCGGGGTAAAACAATTTTACTTAAGAAATTTTTGTTGCGTTTTCGGAAGATATTTCTTAACATCAGCTTCGGTGGCGGCTATGTGTTCGAACTCCATTCTCAAAAGAGCAACTGTTGCTTACTTTCGGGAAGAACAAGGCTCAACGCTGCCACCAAGGGAGACGCATAAGCTAGAGCTTGATTGGTCGGTGTTGAGGTCGTTGCTCAAATCACAATTAAAATAGCCTGTGAGACTAGAAAATTAGGAAAATAGGGAGAGGAACATTAGAAAAAGAAGAGGGAAAGATGCTTCCTGCCCTTTAGTTTCTTAAAAACACGTTGGTTAATTGAGTTGGAGAAAGGTAGATTTGTGAACGTACTAACAGAGTTGACCAATAACTCCGACAATATTTAGACGCATGGCTTTTTTGAATTACATTAAATTACGAACAATAGAACAACACCCATTGCGTAACACCCCTCCAACATATCCATTGGTGTGAGGTATTTGTTTCAGAGCAGTAGCATCCAAAAGAGTAGTTGTAGGTGCACAACTTGTCATTTTGTAGTTTTCTAAATTGTCCTTTATATGCAGTACTATCATTTTTTTGTGCGATTATGGACGATAATTCCGAGTCGGCAATTCTTTTGATTTCGAGAGTTCGTAGTTGTAATTCAGCTTATAATAGAAAAACTAGTCAACGGGTCACTTAGCCAAAGCTAAGGTGAGCCCCCAAAGAGTTAACAATAAAGTTCAGACACTTGTAATCTATAATCTTAATTGAGACTAAAGGTGAGTTCTTAGCTACTTTCTAATCTAATCTGTACACTAAATGTAATGATGTGAAATGTCTATGAAGTCTACACTCTTGTAATCTCACCAAATAATGTGTAACAAAGTGTTCTCTTCTAAAAGTTTATCTTGTGCATCATAAGCCCTATGCTTTGATTCCTTAAGCCTTAATGAAATGCTTGTCTTACGTGCCTTTTTATCCCTTTCTGAATGCATTTGTGGTGATGTGCTTAATAAAGTGGTGGATTGTGGTCCAATGGGTGAATGGCATGTCTTTTGGTGTACTCCACAAGTGTGTCCAATGAGATCACTCGGTTTTGTCTTCATGATTTCCCGTTGGAAATCGTCACGTGTGACATCCTGTCACGTATTGGTCCTGTAGTCTCGATTTTGGTAAACACTTGGTCAAATATCGGTTCGCTTAAAGTATCGCCAAATCCGATATATCGCTAATGGTACTGTTGTCCCAAATCACCTCGAATCGTGCGTCTCGGCGTAAATTGGTATCGCGTGAAGTCGTATTTTTCAACAAAATAAACAGCAGCAGAGAAGTGGAAAGTATCCCGAAAAGGGAAAATTGTTTGAAACTCACCAAAAATCAGAGTTTTTGAGAACACTGGGAGTTCAATGGAAGCCATTCTACGCGAGGAACTTCAAAATTTTGGGAAGATCCAAACCTGCAAAGAATAGAGGCAGAAGGTCAGCAAGTCAGAAAGTGGAGTTGCCAAAGATAGGAAAGAAGCTAAATTCATTCACTAATATAAGTCAAGGCAAATAATACAAATCTGATTTCACGATGAGGCAGAAGGTCAGCAAGTCAAAAAGTGGAGTTGCTAAAGAAAGTGGAGTTGCTAAAGATAGGAAAGAAGCTAAATTCATTCACAAAGAATACAAAATCTGATAGCAAGATGACAGGTGGAATGTTTTGGAGATATCCAAAGACAAGGGTACCTTACCTTGGAGGGACAGATGCCGAAATCAAATATCCACATCGAGGAATTGCGGGAAGTGCCGAAGTTCAGCCGGCCACACCTCCCATGAAAGTGCACCTCCCATGAAAGTGAACCTGGACGAGAGAGCAATGGAAAAGATGATTAGAAAGGAGGACGTAAGGAATTTCGAAATCCTAAAATCACCATCCTATCCCCAAACTGAAATGAAAAACAGAAGACTAAAACTTTTAGAGGGAAAGGAACGCTTAGACAAAACCAGAGGGGAAATGCTCAAGGAAGGAGCTTCCAAGGGAAGGAGAATAGAAAACGGCAACAAAGACACCTTCGACCATAGAATTGAGGAGAGGAAAGGATCCGTACCCTTTCTGAACACATCAGGGAGACATCTGAATTTTTCTTGGAACAGGAATCCCGAGATCAAGGCCACAGCGGAAGCCGTGGTTGGGAAAAAAGAAAAAGAGAATTCCTCCACAGATTAGGGTTTGGAGGGGAAGCTATGAGGCAAGTAATAAAGAGGGAATCCAAGGAAGACGACCTCGGCAGAGAATTGAACTGCAAGAAAAAGAGAACCTAAGTTTGAACTCCGAACAGCAGGTAATAGACTATGGCAGCCAGAGAGAAATCAAAAAAGGAGACAGGGACTTAGAAGGAAATTTAAGGAAAAATTTCAAAGGAGGAACTTTAAAGGAGAAAGGTACCAAAGGACAGGAGCGTCTCCACATGTATAGAGACATCAGGGTTTTAGGTCAAAGTACAACAGGTACATCTTGTGAAAAGCGGCGACGGCGCAAAACGAAAAAGGCGTACATTGGAAATTACCGAAATGAAATTTGTACCGCCAAAATCGAAATCGGACGGCAAAAAAACGAAAGAGTATGCCAAGGAGTACATGTAACTCCTACGACGAAATGTGACGCTCTCATTGATCTGCGACGTAAATCATTCAGCGACGACATCAGCCGAACTAAGGTCACAAAATTTCAAAAATACAGGTGTACGGGCGAGATTAGCGATCCGATTTTTGCATAATTGTTTGCACAAGACGAGGCCGCCAGCACCGCAAGTACTTCGAGCGCCAAACATGCTACTATTGGTCAAATAAATACGGCCAGCTACTTCAGGACCACATATGGTCCCCACAGGATTATGTTTCAGAAAAGACAAAAATTTGTACAAGTTAGAAATATTCCGTACTTGAAATCACCACAGGTGTACGTGGGAGATGAATACTTACCATATCTGAAATACAGTTGCGAGAGTGCGACTTGAGAAAAGGTATGGCTGACGCGAAACCGCTTTCTACGCCGTCGGATGCAAATTTACACTTTCGCAAGTTTGAGGAAGAAGATTCTGTCGACGTACCATATCGAGAGGCGGTTGGTTCACTTATGTACCTTAGCGTTAGAACTCGTCCAATATTCCGACCGCGGTTTCTATCGTCAGTCGTTATTGTCACGAGCCAAAGAAGGCCCATTGAGGCCGTACGACGTATCTTTCGATATTGAGTTGGTACGATTGATCTTGAACTTTTGTTCACTTCTGACAAAAATTCTTTGGAGTGTGTTAAGTATTATGACGCGGATTGGGGCGGCGACTTTGATTCAAGTAAGTCCACGTCAGGGGTACGTATTTTTTTTTTGAGGAGCCGCGATTTCGTGGAGTTCTAGGCTACAACTTAAAGTTGCGTTGAGTTCCAGAGAATCTGAGTATATGGCTGTGTGTCATGCATCTAAGGCTTTGATTAAGGAGATGTTACGCGAGTTGAGCGTTCCTATTGGTTGTATGACGATTTAGTCTCACAGCATGAGTTCGATGGCGTTGGCAAAAAATCCAGTGTTTTACAATAGAACAAAACACATTAGGATCCAATGGCATTTTATAAGAGATTTAGTTACGGACAAAAGAGGAGGCTTCAAATTAGCTGACGAAAGCAGCTACGCATGATGTGTTTGAGAGAGGGCGACCAAAACTTGGATTATTTTGAAGAGTTTAGCGATTCTGACAATAAGAGGGAGATTGTAGGTTTATTGTCGTTTCGCAGTATTTTCGCGAAGCGACATACTAACATTTATTTGTTAGACGTGAAGTATCACGTCATCATACAAAATGTACCACGTCGTTTCGCGGCGATACTTTTGTTATCCGCGAACAAAATGTACTATTTTGTTTCGCGTGACTTTTGTTTGCGTCCGCATGTGTTTTATTTTGCGTGCAAGTGTTTTCGTGTGACGACACCTGTTTAAGTCAACATTTGGAGTTAGTCATTTCCAAGGAAGAAAGTGCATGCTACTTTCTTTGTGGAAACTGTTGTTTTGAAAAGTCAGTTTCGTGCGTAACTGCTAATTAGATTTAATATGGAGGTTTGAATAGATTCACGGATTGGGGGAGCGAACGGATTGATAATTAGAGTTACGTAAAAGACTCATTGAGTGGTGTGAACAAGCAATGACAAATGGACGGCGGATCGCGAAGCGATCCGATGTAAAATAAACGGATTGTTAAAATAGGCGCCGCCGGTACGGAGCAGCTGCGACGCAGTTAAGTCAACGCAGTTGCGGCTACTTTTATGATCCGTACGGAAAGCGCAGCCAGCGCAACTAGCGTAGCTACGGACAATATGAATAGGATAGATTTTAAGTTAAAAGATAGTGGTAGCTTAGTGGTTACTTAGTGGTAGCTCAGTTTCTTACATACGAAGAGTACGGTGTAAATATTATGTACAACAGAGGTTTGTCCTTTTGACTAGTTAGGTTATTAGAGTAGATACAGTACGGCTGGTATGCCTCCGTACTCTGAGTATAACTTGCAGGACTTAGATTATTTTCTGTATCGCAGTCAAGTTAATCAAAGCTATGGCAGACTGTTTTCTGCATCTTTGACCTGTTGGTGTGATCACTCTGATTGGTGCTTTCATGTGAAACTTTGTGGAGTTATTCTATGATATAGAATCTATATGTGTGTGAAGTTTCATTGTATTCCAGTATCTCTGTAAGATTCTGTGATCAGTCTAAGTGGCTAGTCTGTGAAGCTGTCAGCTACATTTGGGAAACTCTGGAGCTTATATCTTCTAGATGCCTTGGTGTATTTGGCTGTAACTTTGAGAGTTTACATTGTATATGATATACTGCATATTGATGCATTTTGAGATCATTTTGGTTATTGTGCAGTAATCTGTGTCGTCTGAAACACAGCTGTTTTTGAGGTAGTCTGTGGGTGTTTCCGTGAGTAATCCATGGCTGAAATAGGCTATGGACAACAATGATGAGTAGTTTTCCAATTTTGATAGGAAAGAAACTATTTTCATTAACAAGTGCAAGATTTGGACCAAAGGAAAACACCTCGAATATAGACAGAAGAGCATTAGCCCACATATGCTGCGATAAAAAGTTGATTGAAGATCTTCACTCCATCTCGCCTCAAAATCCCTACCATGCAAACGACAACTAAATGGTAGAAAATGCCAAAGGAAAGGTGAATCTGAAACTCGAAATTGATGTAAAATGAAGATAATAATCTGAATGATGTTTTACATATTCGAAGGTTTAGCAAGAATTTGTTGTCTACACCTTTAGCACAAAGATGAGGCTTTCAAGTTAGGTTGAAAAATAGAAAGCTTCCCGAGTGGTCAATATGGAATGACCAGCCGAAACTATATGCACTAGAGGAGACAGTATGATAAACAACCTTGACCTGGTAGATGATTTTAATGAAATGAAATTTCCCTTCTCAGCTGTCATAAGTGATAATGGTCATTGGCACAAACGGCTAAAACATGTAAATCGTGAAATATTAGAAAAAATGGTAAAAAATGGAACAACATGTAAATCGTGAAATATTAGAAAAAATGGTAAAAAATGGAACAATTGAGGGGGAAAAACAGGCAGATGTAAAAACTAATGCAGCATGTGATGGGTGCGCTTTAGAAAATATACATAAATTACTATTTCTAGATGAAAGCAACCACATAGCAAGAATAGTGTTGGAACTTGTTCACTCGAATGTATTGGGACCTGCAACGATAAATTCTTTCAGAGGAGTGAGATACATGTTAACACTAATAGATGGCTTTTCCAAGTAAACAAAAGCCTTTTTCATGAAAGAAAAGAGTAAAGTTTTCGAATACTTTAAAGGGTACAAGATGTGAAGTGCAAATATCTAGGGGGTTTCGACACTAAAATGAGACAATGTGGAGAATATGCCTCACATGTATTTTTCGATTACTTATATAAAATAGGATATCTCAAAGTTAGTTGCTAAAGTTTGAAGGAATAAAAATTTCATTGAGTAGTTACAATTTCCATAGTTTAAACTCTACTTACCTTAGCAACTATAAAAGACATGGAGATTCATCAAATAGACGTTAAAACAATTTTCCTGCATGGGGAATTAGAGGAGGTATCGCATATGAAACACCCAAAAATGCATGAAGAAAAACGGAAATAAAACCTTGTTTGAAAACAACTTAAATCACTATATGGAGTAAAACATGCCCCCCGACAATGGAACATAAAGTCACATTTGTTTCTCACTGAGTTAGGCTAAGTTAGGCTTAGTCAACATTGGTTTGTTAGGACTAAGTAATGAGCACTCATTTAGCGACAAAACTTTCTCGTAACTAAAGCAACAACGACCAGCTACGAAGTAGTTTCCTCGCTAGATATTTGAAGTAACGTGGAAGTTGTTTGTTTCTTTCATTTTGCGACGAAGTAGTTTTGTCGCTAGGTATTTGAAGTGAAGTGGAAATTGTCTGTTCGTTTCGTTTCGCGTAATTTCCACTAGTAACATAAAGATCAAGTTGGTTGGTGGTTGACTTTCTTTGTTGGTCTAGTAGTTCAGGACGGCAACCTATTATCTGTCGTATAGTTTTTTGACGTTTCACCAAGTTGAATCCTAATCCTTCCTAGTCGTGTTCATATATATATTTGTTGAGATTTAGTAGTTGAATTATCTTTAAAGGCGTAATTTATGTTGGAGGTGTTGAAAGATGGGAGACTAAGGAAGCTTTGTACTTATGTTGTTTTTAATATATTAAATTACAGAGGAATACATTGTTTTATGTCTGTCTATTTTGCGATTTTTGTTGTCTTGTTATCTTTCAATTGGTATCACAGCGGGTTAGTGGAAACTCTTGCCGGTATGGCGGAGAAAGGGAAATCCCTGGCTGAACTTAGTCGAGGACTTACAAGGACACAGTATGATGGGTTTGACGAATGGGGGTAGAAAATGTAAAGATGGACGAGGAAATGTTCGAACGCTGAGTTTCTCAAAACACAAGAAGATAACGGCAATGGAGGAGGCACCGACGATTCTCACAACTCAAAGAAAACAAATAAAAAGAAAAAGGGGAAATCTAAACTTTATGAGGAGGAAGAGGAGGAGAGTGAAAATGATGATCTAAAATTGTTCAATAAGACCATCCTCTTCACAAGATCTAACTATGCAATTTAGAAGAGATACATCAGAGGAGCATTCACACTAAAAAAACTTTGGGACATCGTGATTGAAGAAGAGACGCAACCGGATCCTTCCATGGATCCGGCCAGAGCAAAGAAGTGGGACAAGAAAGATATGGCGGCTTCCACAACACTAATACAAAGTTGTGCCAGTTCTCTGCAACAATTTCTTATAACTTATGATAAGGCTTCTCTGCAGGAATATCTTATAACTTATGATAAGGGTGATGATTGTTGGACCATTTTGCAAAATGGGAGGCAAATGAGAATTATCTCTTTGATGAGTATATTGAGTCTAGAATGAAGGAGAACGAGTCCATTGATGATGGAGTTAAAAGGTTTAATGTCATCATAGAGCAACTTAACTCACCCAATAAATTCCCAACAGAAAAAGAGAGGTTGTTTGTCTTCATGAGGAGTCTTCCGAGCAAGTTTGCAGTGGCGAAATAGGTCATCAACGGGCGAGAGAAACCAACAATGGCTTACGCTATCAACCACATGAAAAGTACAAAAAAGGAGAAAGCAACATCGAAAGATGAAAACAAAAGATCATCCTATCTGAGTTATTACTAGGAGGATAACGATGGAGCTTACAACTTTAAGGGGTTTAGGGGGAGAGGAGGTGGACCCCGTGGATAAAGAGGTTGGTCACAGGGCCCACGGAGAGGATCATATCAACGTAATACCTCTTTGATGACATGTTATAATTGTAATGAGACTGGGCATGGCTATTTTGAATGCCAGATAAAAGAAAACAGTGTAACATTTGTTAGAAATGGGGACACACTAGTCACGGTTGTTATGTGAGCAAGGGAAGCAATCCCAGAGGGGGACAATTTAGAGGTAAAAGAAGTGGAGGAAGTAGCTCGTCGGGTAGAGGGGATTTTGTTAGGGATGGGCTAATGGGAAGGAAAATTTAACAACTGGATCATAAACTCAGGTACTACACATCACATGTGTTTAAATCCAAGACTATTCATTAACATTAGAAAACTCACTATACCAAAATCTATCACAGTGGCTAATGGATCAATGATAGTTATATATACAGTGGGAATAGTGTGATTGGATCTACTGTGGCTAATGGATCAATGATAGTTATATATACAGTGGGAATAGTGTGATTGGATCTACTGACACAAGAAAGGGAAGGGACAACTAGAGTCAATAGTGTACGTTTTAACAATGTGCTTTATAATCGAGAGGGGTGTATAAATCTCTTAAGCGTCCCACAAATTCAAAAAAAAGGTGGAAGAGCCACATGCATGGAAGGAGGTAGAATCATTTTGAGTGGTAAAACAAGACCATTTGTAGAGGGAATCGTAACTAAAAAAATGCAAAGTAGATTAATTTGGAGGAAACCAAAAAATAGGACGACGGAATAATGAGGGCACCTTCATTCGGCAGAGGTCAACAAGGAGGACCTTAGGTTGTGGCATCATCCACTATGTCACACTTCTGAAAGTAACATCAAAGAGATGATTCGTCATGGTGTGGTTTGAGGGCTAGATGTGGCAATGGGAGAGAAGGTCATCCGATATATAAGATGCACAAAAGAGAAGCATAAAAGGAAGCCTCATCCGGTGAAAGATCTTCGATTCGAGGCGAATGCCTCTTTAGACCTAGTCCATGTAGATCTTTTTGGGGACATACATCTAGAAACTATTGGAAAGAATAAATACATTAAGGTGATAGTTGATGATTTAATCTAGAAGACATGGGTGTATCTTTAAAGGGCTAAGTCAGACCTATTAGAGACATTTATATATTTTGTGGTCATGGATGAGAAGGAAAGTGGGAGATAGATAAAGGCGGTACGATTAGACTATGGAGTTGAATTTCTTGCCTTTGGTGGATATTGTAAGGAGACGGGGATTAAGCAACACTTCACAACTCCTTATTCCCCATAATCAAATAGAATCAAAAAAAGGAAGAATCAGACATTGCAAGAGATGGCGCGAGCCATACTCCATACGACAAAACTCACACATCATCTTTGGGAAGAGGCAATCAGGGCGGCGAATTATGTTACCAACCGGAGAATCAACTCGGCTTTGGGCAACAAAACACTGGAGGAACTTTGGAGTGGATAAGTGCCTACGGTGAAACACTTAAGTATTTAGGGATGTGAGGCTATAGGGTCTGCAAAGGAAAGAAATCGAGAGGGGAAGTTTGCAGCACGGTTGTGGGAAGGATACTTTGTGGGGTATAGTGAGAACTCAATGAAGCATTGGATTAATAACCCTGCTACTAGAAGGGTTCGAGATTCATTAAATGTGGAATTTAATTAAAATTTGGAATGGATGGTGAAAGGAGCTAATGAGTCCAAACGGGCTCAAGATTACGAGAAGGAGAGTCATTGTTGGTAATTCACAAGGGATGAGGAGGAAAAGAAAGAAATTTTGATGGAGGTAGGGACAAAGAAAAACATGCGATTTTGTAGAGAAAACTTTAGAAAAAGTTTTGACACCTAAGCTCACCAGCAATGAATCACAAGAAGAGAAGGTCATTAGAGAATCACCTACAGGCACTGACAACGTGACATCCAATGAGACAACCTTAGAGAAGGAGGACGATGACAAGATTAAGAGCAGTGATTCGGAAAAGATCTTTGCAAAGAATGTACAGAGAAGTAAGAGATCAACAAAAGAGAAGGCACCGAAACGATTCTCACAATGACATCCATTCGAAAAGCAAACCAATTACCAGAGGGCAAGTTTCGAAATAAGAGAAGGAAGGGCGGAATCCTTCCTCTTATAAAGGCAATAACAAAAAATCGTCTGACTGATCCTTAATCATATTGAGAGGCTCGAGACTCGGACGGATGGGAGGAGAAGTGGGAACCGACGTTTATAAAGGAGTTTAATTATGTGAAAGCAAATGGGTGTTTTGAAGTAGTAGACTTACCAGTTTGTAAGAAGGTGATAGACTCAAAGTGGGTTTTTAAAACTAAGACGGGAGCCTCGGGAGAAATTCTTAAGTATAAGGCACAATTAGTATGTAATGGCTTTCAGCAGAAAGAGGGTATTGACTATTCAAAAACTTTTGCTCCTGTGGTTAAGTTCGATTCTCTGCGAGCAATTGTTGTAATGGCGGCGGCGGAAGGAATGCATATCCAACAGATGGATGTGGAGACAACTTTTTTAATGGAGAATTAGAGGAGGAGGTGTATATGAAAATTCCTGGAGTTCCTAGAAAGAATGGAAAATTATGGAGGTTGTGGAAGGCTTTGTATAGTTTGAAGCAGGCACCAAGAACGTGGAACCATAAGCTTCATAAGGTTTTACTAATCTTGGGATTAAGGAGGCTTACTGCAGATTGTGGAGTGTATATTCGGGGAGAAGGTTGGGACATGGTAATTTTCAATGTATACATAGATGATTTTATTTCCATCTCTCACAACTTGGATTTACTTGGAGAATTAAAGATTGAATTTCGGAAGCATTTTAGAATTATAGACTTAGGAGATGCACAATACATTGTGGGAATTCAGATACAGAGGAGGAACGGAGACATTAAGCTAAGCCAAGAACAATATGCAAAAGAGGTACTGGAAAGATTTGGGTTCTTAGATTGTAAACCAGTTGGAACTCCCTTTGATCCTCGTGACAAACATTCTAACTTTGTTAAAAGTTCCCAGGTTGATGTTCCGCATAGGTAGGCCGTCGGTAACTTAATGTATTTAAGGGTCGGTACTATGCTGACATTAGTGCCATAGTGGGTGTGGTTAGTCGGTATTGTGGCAATCCGAAAAAAAGTACATTGGGAGGCGGTGAAGAGAATATTTAGGTATTTGGCGTGTACACTTAGTCTTGGAATTGTTTATAAGAAAGATGAGAGCCTGAGTTGTTATGGATATTGTGATGTCGACTATGGAGGGGACCATGATACAGGAAGGTCTACGTCAGGATATGTGTTTTTACTTGCAAGAGGAGCCATCTCGTGGAATTCCCGTTTGCAACCTATTGTGGCACTTTCATCTACGGAGGCGGAGTATATGGTCGCATGTCATGCTGCGAAGAATGCTTTGTCGATCAAGGAATTTCTATCGGAGGTTGGAGTGAAAAAAGAATGCATGCAAATTTTAAGTGATAACATGTCTTCCATTGTACCTAGTAAAATTCCTATTTTGCATAAGCGCACTAAACACATTAAAATTCAGTGGCATTTTGTTCGAGATTTGGTCTCGGAAAAAGAAGTTGAATTTGCGTTTGTACCTACAGAAAACAAGCTGTTGATATGTTAACCAAAGCAGCAATAAAACAAGTATATGAAATAGGAAAGAAATTAGTAGGCATGGAGTAAGAGGGGGCTTTGAGTGTCTCAGTAAGAGGGGGAGTGTTAGGATTTAGTATTGGGAACTCATTTAGCGACGAGACATTCTCGTAGCTAAAGCAGCGACGACCAGTGACGAAGTAGTTTCGTCGCTAGATATTTGAAGTGACGTGGAAATTGTTTGTTCGTTTTGTTTTGTTTCACGTAAGTTTGAGTAGTACCATATAAGTGACGTGGAAATTGTTTGGTCGTTTGGGTTCACGTAAGTTCTAGTCGTACCGTGTTGTTCAAGTCGGTTCGTTGTTGACTTTTCTAATCGTACCGTGTAGTTCAAGTCGGTTCGCACTTGTCGGTGGCTTATTTCACCACGTTGACTCTTACGCGTTTCTAGTCGTGTGTATTGAGACTTACTAGTTGAATTATCTTTGGAAGCGTAGTTCATGTTGGAGGTGTTGAAAGGTTAGAGAGTAAAGAAGCTTTGTACTTCCGTTGTTTTTAATATTAGTAAATCAACGCTCGTTACACGAGCATGTACCCTGTCAAGTTTACCATGCCCGTACTACGGACGCATGGCAGCGCTACACCGCGAATTGTTATTAATGTCAAAGTTTAAATAGCGTTGAAGAAAATTTAACGTAATTGATGCTAAATAAGAATTTGATTTTTTTTTTCTAATTTATAATAATGTATTCTAATTTCGGCATTATGCTTATTTGGGAACAACAAAAATGGATTATTCGTTGTACGATTATATACATTAATATATGTATCCGTACAAAATATTAGAAATCGTACGCCGTCGTGAAATTAAATATCCGTACATGTCAGACTAATTTACGTGTTAGAATAATCCCGTTTTTTTAGCGCACGTTCCTATGCGTGCGCGTCTGCTTTCATTCATTTTTTGTAAAATTTTCACTTGAAAAGGTACATTTATGTACAGTCTAACATAGACCATACACCACACTATTTAGATCTTATTGTGCTTTTGTTCTTTACGCTATTTTGTACAATGCCTTAATTAAAGTAAAGGAAAAAATAAAATCATGTATCCTATTAAAAAAAAAAATCAAATTTCAAGAACCCAAATTAATGATACATTACGCTATCCGTAATCCGGTATGCACAGCGACGCACGGCAATGTTACATTACGCCATCCGTACGACGATCTGCACAGCGACGCACGACAATGTTGCATTAGCCCATCCGTACGGCGATCTGCACAACGACGCACGACAACGTTAAATTATGCCTTCCGTACGGCGGTCTGCACAACGACGCACGCCAATGTTACATTACCCCATTTGTACGGCGGTCGCACAACGACACACGACAACGTTAAATTACGCCATCCGTATGACAGTCTGCACAGCGACGCACGACAATGTTACATTACGCCATCTGTACGGCAATTTGCACAATGACGCACGGCAACGTTAAAATACGCCATCAGTACAGCGGTCTGCATACCGACGATTGGCAATGTTAGATTAGGCCAGCCGTACATCAGTCTTCACACCGACGGTTGGCAATGTTAGATTATGCCATCTCTACGGCGGTTTGCACACCGACGGGTGGCAATGTTAGGTTGCGCCAACCGTACGGCGGTCTGCACATCGACGGTTGGCAATGTTAGATTACGCCAACCGTACGGCGGTTTGCACACCGACGGGTGGCAATGTTAGGTTTAACTAACCGCACGGCGCTCTGCACACCGACGGTTGGCAATGTTAGAGTATGCCAACCGTATGGTGGTCTGCACACCGACAACTTGCAATATAAGATTTCGCCATCCGTACGGCGGTACGGGCGGCACCGTTACATTGTGCCAGCGGTACGGCGGTCCTTACTGCGGACGGACAGAAAAAATCGAAGATAGACACTCCGCCTACCGCCTATATAAGGTTTCGCAGACGGACGGAAAAAATCGAAGATAGACACTCCGCCTACCGCCTATATAAGGTTTCGACGGAAAAAATTGAAGATAGACACTCCGCCTACCGCCTTTATAAGGTTTCGCAGAGGTGGCGAACAACGTTCCCTTATTTATATACTGATATTGAATTACAGAAGAATACATTCTTCGTTGTCCGTCTATTGTGCAATTATGTTGTCTTGTGTCTGTTGTACAATTTTTTTGTCTTGTTATCTTTCACAGTTCAGACCATTCCTTCTTCATAATGGAAGAAGATGATGGGGTGGTGTTTATTGCAGATGATATCGGTTTGTGTTGATGATATGCTCATAATTAGCAAATCTTTGACTGAAATAAAAAAAGTGAATGTAGCTTTGAATACTTTGTTTGAGAAAAGGGATTTAGTGTGGCGAAATATATTCTAATGTTATAAGTAAGGAGGGATAAATAGAACAAAATAATCATATTAACACAAAAAGAAGCCATAGGAAACATGTCAAAGAGGTTCGAAAGGGTAGATGCAAAAGTTAGTGCAACAACAGTAAAGACTGTACGCGGATGACTAAAGAAAAATTTCAGATTGTTGATGAAATGTTTTTACCATGGTAAGCTTTTTCGTAACCCCATTAGTAGTTTAGTGTGTACACTATATATTAGAAAATTATGGAGAGAAACCAGAGTTTTTCTTAGGGTAATATAGTATTTAGAATTAATTATACTATATAGAAAAAACAGACAGTATTATACAATGCTACACTATGTTCTGATTGGTTGGTTTGTTATTTGGTAGAGTCTATTTGTATGAATTAGGACTTCGTAAATTATGAAGTAACTTGTACAAGTTCACAAGTAAGAGAAATGTCTTTTATGGTTATCTTTATTTTCATGTTATTAAGTGTGTGATAAGAGGCTGTACGTGAAATTATGTCAGATTGTTAACCTAATTATATGTTATAAGTGAGCCTTGTTACACTCATAAGTGGTTGTTTGTTTCAGAGGGTCAGTTAGTCAAAGTTGACCATTTCTGTAAGGGATTGTTGGTGGTCTTTTGCTGAGTTGACAATGTGAGATTTTGCAGCATTTGTTAGTTTTCAAGTCATTCCACAACAATAATAACATGCTTGCAAAAAGCAAGGAAAACAAAAGCACTAAGATTGTGAGGACGAGGGAGATGTATAGGGGAGAGGGACAAGATGAGGGACAAGGAAAGGAACTGGCTTGAAGAGGAGGTAGGGGAGGGAGAGGGTCGGGGTGAGGGTGTCTATAACGTCCGTAGAAGCATCCACGATCTAGTTCTTAATACAATAAACTTGGATAACTTCAAAAAAAATTAACTCACTCACTAATTGGTCAATCTAGGAAAGTTAAAGCTTAAACCCGCCAGATAAGAAGCAATAAAATCATCTATGAAAAATAGAAAGAAAATGAAACCTTGGGATGCGAAACAAATTCTTGAAAAAAGCTCGGTTAAACAAGTTTCAAAAGTCGTAAGAACGGCATTAAAACACCCAAAGACACTAACTACAGTATTGTTTCAACCATCACTCTAAGCATCGGTGAGGACCTTAATTTGAAAATACCTAAAAAGGAAAACCGCTAGGCCATAATTGCCCGAACCATCAAAAATGGTCTAAGCAAAAAAAAATGAGTGTTTATAAGGAAACCAAGTTTCCAATACCCTCTTATAACATTCACACTAAACACTTATACAATTTAAAAAAAAAACTAAAAAAAAAAAAAAAAAAAAGTAAACAAATGGCAATTTTTTTCCTCATAAATGTTAGGGTGTTATGCGAATCCGCCTTTGGAACCCACTCACAAGAAAAAGACTGCTTTCTACGGGGAAACCGTTTGTATGAACAGTGTTACATGCCATTTGGTCTTAAAAATGCACCTTTAAGATTTCAAATGGCTATGGATGAAGATTTCAAAGGGGTGGATTGTGCGAAGTCTTACATTGATGATGTGATTATTTTCTCACTGACTTTCTCAGAGCACCTAGAGCATCCTCAATAATTGTTTGACGTACTTCAAGAGGCCGGCTTTAAGTTTCATCGGAAAATGATTATTCAGAGTAAACAATGTCGTCTAGTTGATTGGCTCATCCAACTTATGGTTCGAAACATTCAATTTTTCATTAAAATCTTTCAAAACATTTCTTAATCTTAACGTTATCTCATCAGCTATAATCACATGGTCATTAACTCTTCCAATTAACTTTACAAAAATTTATTTTAACACTTTCAATCTATTTTCTATTTCAAGTTTCCATGTAGAATAAACCATTACCACTCAAAGAAAAAACAAAACAGAATAGGATAGTATGTAATTATCCAGAAATGCTGGCAGAGGATTAAAACTCCCAAATTTTCTCCAATCTAAGCCTTCCCTCTCCTCCTAGTAATTTACTTTTAAAAGGTAAAATCTAAAGAATCTATAAAATAATATAAGTAGCAAATATATACAAGAAAAATTCATTATCAATTCTACTTATACATTTTAATAACATTAAAACAAAAAAAACAAACATTTCCATCAAACATTGTTGCGGTAAAATGATGTAGCCTTCAAAGTGACAGAGCTATGATTTCCCACAGTTTTAAGACTCAATTTCTCCGAAAAACTAAATTCCACTTTTTTTAATTCTTTACTATCAAGTTTCCCATTTTCCAACCCTCCAAAGTCATTCATTTTCTAAACCTCACATCCACACTATTCTTGGCTCTAAGCCTTACCTCCACACATGAATAAGATATGTTTGTTTGGCCTCTGGGTGATTGGAGTGAGATTCAACCTTAGCTACACGACCCACACTGCCTTAGTCCATTCGACCTAGGCCCGAGATCTCACCAGCGGCCCCTAGTGATGTGACCACTTTTTTTCCCACTAATCGCCTCCCCCTATATGTTGTGGTTTCATCCTTTCTTTCGGGTTAGAGCACCTTTATTAGTCAAGGAAGTTGATTTTTGGGTGAGCACGTATCTCCTTTGCTTTTAACCAAATATTTGATTACATGTGCAACACGTTTTTCCTACTCTCATAAGCCCTATCAAAACATTTCTTCGCATCCACTCAGTCCATCAATTGAAAAACCCACATTCACATAAAATACATTCACATTCAAAAGTCGGTTATCTCCCTCCTTATAGTGATCTCCTCTCTCAACAACGATAAATCATTAATAACATAGATATTTCTAATGCAAAATGCTCATTGCACTATTTCACATCATATTCTCGTCGCCCAAGAAAATCCTAGCCAAAGCGTAAGCTCCGTTAAACAGGTTTGTACATGGGCCAATGGTTGATCAACTTTGACTCCTACTAACTAATGCTAAACTATTAATCTGACAGCTCATATTTTCTTAAAGAATAAGCTAATGCTGCACTAAAGGATCAATTGATTCATTTCGTTGTGCCAAAAATTTCGCAACTTGTATTTACTTCTTAAATTAGAGTCTAGAGTGAAGAGAGAGAGAGAGAGAGAGTCACCATGGCTGCCGCCATAGTCAGAAAGAAACAGGCAGACAGGCAGACATATTAATAGATTTCCAAAATATAGCCTGAACAAGATTTGAACTTGGGCCTACATAGTATTACATAAACGTACGCCTTAACCATTAAGGCGTTAACAAAACGATACACAAATTCAGTTTGCTATGTATATAAAGTTTTACGCAAAACGTCACTTTCATTAAATTAGACCAAAATTGAGGAAACGGCATCTATACTCAAACATAGCTCGCGGGCGCGAATCTAACCGTGTAAAATACACGATCGGACAGACGTTGTTGCCCCCGCCAAACACGCATGAATCTTTGGCGGCTATCGAACTTAGCGGCGCGCTGTGCCACGTGGCGCCACATCATTGGGCGCCGAAAAGGATGGGAGGAGGAACGATGGCTCCCATGTTGACAAGTGTCAACCAGAAGGCCATGTTATACAATGGTCGTACAAGAAGTACAATCGGCCACTGTACCTTCTTGTACTATATACCCTTTTGATTGGCCGAGGGTAGAGTAGTAAGTAGTTGTGAGTAGGAGTTAAGGGACTTAGCGTGTTTGAGGCGCCTCTCTCCAGGTGACCTTTTGTATTTATAGGCCATCTTTGGCCAGCCACAGTGGAGCAAATTCAGTGATTCTTTTTACGTTTGACTCAGGGGGGTCTTGTCCTCACAAGGGTAAGGGTGGTCAAAATATTTGTAAGCGTGGGCGACACTTATTCAGTGGGAAAGCGAAAGGGTCAAATATTATCCAAGAGGCTTTACATAGGCTGCTCATTCTGTGGGTTACACAATTTCAGTAGTCACTGAAAGAGAGAGAGAGTAGTGAAGCCATGGCTGCCTCAGCTCCATAGGCAAGACTAAAGAGTGACATAAGTCACTCGCAACAAAAGTTTGAGTCCGGCTGGACTCGAACCTCCCACCGGCAAAGCTAGGCGGAGCCGTCAACTCTAACCAGTCTGTCGTAGAAGTTCGTTGAATTACATAGGGTTTAATAAATACTTAAATTGTGTTACGATCTTGAAGCCGATTAACTGAATTATAAATGAAGGAACATAGAAATAGTTAATGTACTATACGAACATGATCTCGCACAAAACAAATGAATCGGACATTTGTTTCGACGGTTAACATTTAATGTCGGATTTGATCCAACGGCTCATATTGTCGCCATGATCCCGGAATGGTCACTTTGGCGTTTTTTGACTTGGCATGACTTGGCGCCACGAGGAGGGATAACATTTGGTCGCGAGAATTCCGAGGAACATAAGGACGAGTGGAATGTTAACACGCATCCACCACTGGCCTTGTCGTACACAAGCCGTATAGAAAGGACATCGGCCGTAGTACCTTTCTCTACTGTACACTTATTTGATTGGTTCGTACTGCTATAGATAGGGATTGTGAGAGGGGTTAGGACTTAGCAATTTTGAATAGACACTCACCTCTCTCTTTCAAAGTTTGTATAAATTGACATTTTTTGCCACCTCATAACTAATCGGTTGGTTGTCTGTTGGGAAGAAAGGGATTGATTGGGAGTGTGTGTTCAAGAGCAAAACAGGTTGGTCCAAATTGGTAGGTAAGGTCCTCCAACAAAGAAGAGTGGACAATATGGAAACCTATGGCAATGTGGTGAAATATGTTTCATAACAAAGAATAGTGTCCTTCACAACCGCTGGTAAATAATACAACCATCAGACGGATTTCAAGACAAATTTGCTCAGCGTTAATCTACAAGAGGAAGTTTATATGATATTTTCAGACAGGGGTGATGAGAAAACTTGTCGGCTATCGCTTTATGGTGGGATGAAGGCATTGAGGACTATATATTTGCAACTATATAAAGTTTGGACACATTTTGCTCTTGTAAGGATAATTTCCGTTTATTTGAAAGGTGTAGGTGAAGTTCAAATCATCTTTACAATTCATTCGGATAATTTTATAATGGCAAATGACTGCTGGATCGGACTAATTTTTGATGAGTCAGTTGGGTGAAAAATTTTAGGTAACTATAATGAGAGAGGTGAATTGTATTTTAGGAGTTAAGGTTATTGCTGATGCTTCAACAAGTAATAGATTGAGCAAAGCGATTTTCTATAGGGGGTGTTTGCACGTTTCTCAATTACTAATGTTAAGTTGTTCTCAATGCTTAGGATTGGAAAGCTCAACCTTCCAATTTTTTGATAATCCTCCCTCCTTTTCTTCAACCTCTCCATTTCCCATTTCTAATGTCCCTGTCTTTCTCTCTCTTCCCTTTCTCTCCCTTTCACCAGAAATAAATGAAGATGGCAATAAATAAAAATATAGTAGCCTAACAAGAATACAGGCATTTAAGGAGAGAGACAACATAAAGCAAAGGGCACCACAAAAAGAATACATCCTAAACAAGAACACTGAAAGAAAAAAAAAAGTTTTACATGTTCCAATAATTCTCATAAAAATATTGAGTGAAAGAGAGAGGGAGGGAGAGAGAGAGAGAGAGAGAGAGAGAGAGAAAGAGAGAGTAAAAGAGAGAGAGAGAGACAAAGAGAGAGGGGTTAAACATGAAAATCTTGGCTTTTTTATTCTGACATCGCATATTTTCCTAACCAATCAACCATTGCCACGCTAAAGGGCCAATAGATTCTTTTTGTTGCGCCGAAAATTTTGCTATTAGTTCCAGCCCTACCCATCTACAATCTACACCTGTTTGTGTTTTTTTTACCTTCTACGTTCATTGAAAGACATTAATCCTCAAATCTTTTGAATTCCAAATCTAATCCAGCTTATTGTTTCACGCACTTCAGTAAAATCAACAACATTACTATTTAAACCCCTAAATACCCATCCATATTTTGTTTGAATTATTTGATTTCGCTACAACAACTCAATGTTGAAAGATCCGTAAACTATGTTAAAGAATACATGGGGGGAGTACGAGTCCGTGACAAACAATCAAATATGTGAAGAGGTAGATGTGTCTATTGAGAAAAAAATATTGATTGGGAGTGTGTGTTCAAGAGTGAAACAGGTCCGTCCAAATTGGTATGTAAGGTCTTTCAACAAAGAGGAGTGGACAATATGGAAACCTATAGCCTTGTGGTAATATTTGATTCGTAACAAAGGATAGTGTCTTTCGCAACCGCTGGTAAAAAACACATCCATAAGATGGATGTCAAGACAAAGTTTCTCGGCGGTGACCTACAAGAGGAAGTTTATATGATATTTTTAGAAGAGGGTGACAACAAAATTTGGCGCCTGGCGCTTTGTGGTGTGATGAAGCCATTGAGGACTGGAAATTTGCAACTATTTTAAGTTTGGACACATTTTGCTCTTGTAAGGATAATTTCAGTTTATTTGAAAGGTGTAAGTGAAGTTCAAATCAGCTTTACAATTTATACGGATAACATTTGGATAGAATTGTTGAATTGAAGAGCTATTTGGGTAAACATTTTTAAGGTTATGAATATGAGAGAGATGAATTGTGTTTTGGGAGTTGAGGTTATTGTTGATGCTTCAACAAGTATTAAGTTGAGCAAAGACAATTTCTGTACACAGATGTTTGCGAGTTTCTCAACAACTAATGTTAGGCTTTTTTTAATGCTTAGGATTGGAAAGCTCGGCCAAGTTAGTCAGAGAATATTGAGACAATTGATGTCACGTACAGAAAAGCAATGGACTATGTAATGTACGTAAGTGTGCAGGCAAAGGGGGACAATTTTGCTACAACTTAAACCGTGAATAAGTGCAGTCATGCATCAAACAAAATTCATCGGGAGCTACTGAAATGAATCTCTTAATACTTGGCTGGTACTTTGAGCCTTGGTTTTGTGTTCCAATTAAGTGAGGCATCGGATTGTTACGACAATTGTGATACCAATTTTGGTGGATAATTTGACTCTGGAAAATCAACTTTCATTATGTTTTTTTTTGGTGTACCGACAGTTTCATAGAGTTGGCGGCTCTAACCGACAATAACATTGTGTCCTACAAGGCTGGATAGATTGCGACATGTTATGCTAAGAATGCACATTTAGCAAAATAGGGCGTTAATATTCAGTGTACGAATATCTTTTCAGATCGATTGCTTTCATTAATATCCTTGATTCACAAGAGGGCAAAACACATGAGGATTCAATGGCATTTTTTAGGAATTGTAAGGATAATTAAAGTTTAATTGAAGGGTGTAAACGAATTTCAAATCATCTTTACAATTTATGCAGGTAATTTTAAAATGACATTTGACAGTTGTATTAGACTAATGAATTGAAGAGTCATTTGGGTTAACATTTTTAAGGTAACGAATATGAGAGAGGTGAATTGTGTTTTGGGAGTTAAGGTTATTGTTGATACTTCAGCAAGTATTAAATTGAGCAAAGATAATTTCTGTACGGAGGTGTTTGCAAGTTTCTCAATGACTAACGCAAAGTTGTTTTAATGCTTAGGATTGGAAAGCTCAGCCAAATAAGTCACAGAATATTGAAACAATTGATTTATGTTACTAACAAGCAATTGACTGTATAATGTACGTCAAGATTCGGACAAGGGGGGAGACTTTTGCTACAGCTTAAACCGTCAACAACTGCTGTCAATTATCGAATAAGATTCATTGGGAGCTACTAAAATGAATCTCCCGATATTTAGCTATTATTTTGAGTCTTGGTTTGGTGTTCTAATCAAGTGAGGCATCGGAGTTTTACGACAACTGTGATACCAATTGTGGTGGATATTTTGACTCCGTAAAATCTAGTATCATTATGTTTTTAGTTGCGGTGGAGCGGTAGTTTGACAGAGTTCGCTGCTCTAACCGACGATGGCATTGAGTTTTATAGAGGCTCGATACATTGGGGCATGTTATGCTACGAATGCACATTTGGGTTAAGGAAATGTTAGCATAATTGGGCGTTAATGTTTAGTGTACGAAAATCTTGTTAGATGGCATGAGTTCTATTGCATTGATTAATATCCTTGTTTCACAAGAGGGCGAAACACATGAGGATTCAATGGCATATTTTGGGAATCTTATGATAGATATGGAGTTCGAGTTTTTGTTTGTGCCTAAAGTTGAGGAGGTGGCTGGTATGCTTGTTAAGTTAGCAATGAAAGATGTTTTTGTTTCGGGGAGGCGTAGTTGGGCTTGATATAGTTTTGTGTATCATGATATCCACAATGAGAGGGGGAATGATAGGAAATTATGTGAATGAGCGCATCTATGGATCGATCGCCTCGGTATATTGTTTTCGATTCAATTATTTTACTGTCGATTTTGTATATTGGTCGTGATTTGTTTCGTCCGAGATATCATTTTTTCGTATGACGTTCATGGTACAGTGGAATTGGTCTTCGATTTTTTTTTGTGTCATATTGGTCTTCGATTTTTTTTTGTGTCATTCAACACTGCAAGTGTTAAGTGATTTTTGAGACTAAATAAGTGAGTAAAGTTTTATGTGAGTGTGTGAGTGTGAATAAAAACTTCAAGCTAGTAAAGTGTATGTGCTAAGCCTTCTTGTTACCAAGTAATGTGCATGTGTTAAGCCTTCTTGTTATGACGATGTAAATGTGTGATTTTTCTGAGTGGTTATTGCTTCCCCTTGTGTGTAGCGCACTTTATGTTTGGTACATGATCCTTTCAAACACAAGTGCACAACAATGTATATCCCACAAATTACTCAAATTAACTACTGAAGAAGAGAAAAAAATGATACTACATGATGAGTATCAAAGCGCCACGAAAGCACTGAAAAAACTAGATCAATGTGCATGGAATCTTACAAATACTATTCACTTAATCTCAGATGAATTTAGCAACCAAACAAGTTTGGACACATTTTGCTCTTGTAAGGATAATTTCAGTTTATTTAAAAGGTGTAAGTGAAGTTTAAATCATCTTTACAATTTATACAGATAACATTTGGATAGAATTATTGATTTATAGAGTTATTTGGGTGAACATTTTTAAGGTTATGAATATGAGATAAGTAATCTAATATGGATCTTATTATTAAGATTGATTTTAAGTAAGATTAATTGATTAATTATTATGTATTAGATTGAGCAAAGAAAATTCCTGTACGGAGGTGTTTGCGAGTTTGTCAATGACCAATGTTTAGTTGTCTTCAATGCTTAGGATTAGAAAGCTCAACCTTCCAATTTTATGATAATCCTCCCTCTCTTTCTTCAACCTCTATATTTCCTATTTCCAATGCCCCCGTCTCTTTCTCTCTCTCTTTCTCTCTCTCTCTCATTTTCTCTCCCTTTCACAAAAAAAAAATGAAGATGGTAATAAATAAAAATTTAGTAGCCTAGCAAAAATATTCATTACAGGCAAAAAAGGAGAAATGCAACATAAAGCAAAGGTCACCAGAAAAAGAATACATAGTAAACAAGAACAATTGAATTGAAGAGTTATTTGGGTGAATATTTTTAAGGTTATGAATATGAGGGAGGTGAATTGTATTTTGGGAATTGAGGTTATTGTTGATGCTTCAACAAGTATTAAGCTGAACAAAGAGAATTTCTATACGAAGGTGTTTGCTGTTAGAATCAATGTTGTAATCGGCCGTCGCAGTCTGTCGTGCGGCCAGCTAGCTTGTCGTGCGGCCAGCTAGCTTGTCAATACGTGAAGTTAGTGGTCCAGGTTGGTTTGGAGTCATTATGTTTTGTTGTACGTTTCGTAGATTCCTGGTCTCGTGTAGATTCGGTTTTTGTGACGACCAGGTATTATGTTGTTTGGCGTGTACGGTTTTCTTTGTAGTTGTACGGTTTTGGTATACGTTTGCTTAGTACTTTAGTTTTATGTTGTTTCGCGTGTAGACGTGTATTGATAAGTAGGCGCTTTATGCGCACTTTATGTTTTGTTTGGTTTGTTTTTATAGTTTGATGGTGTGACGTTTCACTTGCAGTACTATATACTGCAGGAAAGAGGGAATGGGGAACAAAAAAAATATCTTTTATGGGAGAAAATGTCTGTGAAATATATTGGCTTTCGTGGACAGTTCTCTCTCGTGTGAATTTTATGAATGCTTCCGCTGTAGTCTTGCACTCTGATTTTGTGTAGTATCCTATCAAGTGATATGGGAGCTTGTGTGCTCCTTTGAGGTGTAGAAGGGTGGCTAGTTTGGCCGCCATGGGGAGAAAGAAGAAAAATACCCCTTCTCCTATGATGCCTTTTTCTTCTACGTTGATCCCTCGACCTCCGAATTCGGATCCTCCGGATCCAACCAAATCCGAATCATCCTCGAATCCGGAAGTAGAAACTCTATTTTCTTTCACCAGCAAAACTTTTGAGGAAGCCGTTCTAATTGATTCGTTCGGACAAAAGAAGGAGAATGAGGGGAAAAAAAAGGAGGGAGATGACACGATGGAAGATTGTCTTCAAAAACTGATGGATGGTCTTTTCCGATATGTTGATCAACGGATCTCGGAGACGAATCGTGTCACGAGACCTCCATTTTTTGGAGATTCCATTCCGACACAAAGCGTCGTTGATACAGAAGGAGATGAGAAGGAGATGAGCGAATCGACTCGAAAGGGGAAACTTCCCATCGATGACGATTCCAATCTTGATGATTAGAGTGAAGGAGACGATCAAGTCGAATCTATGTCCGGAAAAATTGTCATCTTCAATGGGACGAATTATCAATCGTGGAAGAGATATATCAAAGGCCAATTTAAATTAAAACGCCTTTGGAAGGTGGTAAAAGGGGTGGACAAGATACCTACCTCAGATCCGAGAGCTTATCCGGTGTGGACGAAGAAAAATCTTTCCGCCGTCCGCGGTTTATTTCAATCATGTAGCACTTCGATTCACAATTCATTTCTTACCCGAAGATTCGCCCATGATTGTTCGAAAGCCCTTGAAAATCATTTTGAGAAGAGTCTTCAAAACAAGGGGCAATATATTTATACCGATTATACATTCTCCAAAGTGAAACCAAATGAATCGATCCATGAGGCCGCAAAGAGAATTAATATTAATATTGAGCAACTCGCAAATATGGGGAAATTTATACAAGAAAATGATAAGGCATCGGTCTTCACCCATGCCTTACCGGAGAAAATGATACACTTAAGGGACAATCTCTTATCGAGGGATTTAACACCTTCGATGTAGAAATTGATGGTCTGTTTTTAAGTATTTTGTAGGTCTAAATAGAAATATAGAAAGAAGCCGAGGCAGTCTATCTTTAACTTCTCTCTCCAACTCTCACACTTGTCGCAGTCACTGAGAAATTGGAAAGGAAGCTAGAGCCATGGCTACCTAGGCTATCTAGAGGTTTACGGGGAAAATATATTTGTTTGTTTACCATTAGGGGTTTATTTACTAAAAGGACATATGTTGCACCCAGGATTTGATCTTGGTACCTGCCGAATTGAAAGCAACAGTTAGCCGGTAACCTCATCCGTTAAGTCTAGAACTAATGTTACGTACTCTACGGTTTGATATTTATTTAAACATTTCCACGTAGGATAATTCATTTAACTGAAACTGTTTTCGGGATACATAGATCCAGTAATGTAAAAGTACGGATTACGGAATGTATACGAAACGAGTACCGCCCATTTGTTTCTTTAACGAAACAAATACTGCGCATGTATTTATGACAGCTCGGATTGAAATCAGCATTCAATCGAACGGCAGGGAAGAAAGCCGAGATCGCGGAAGAGATTCTTCGCGGTTTTTGGTCATCGGCACATTGGATGACACGTGGCGAAATTACGTTGGATCGCGGTATCTCTGGGGATTACGCCACCGAATCCGGATATGACATGTGACGACTTTAAGGCCATGTCGTACAATGTCCGTACATAAAGTATAAAATTCTATGGGCTCCACAGCAACACAGAATTCGCAGATAAAAACATGCTAACCAAGATAGTGCCGACTCCAAGTTTATATAAACCCAAATAATTGACCCCTTGACAATAAAAACCCCATTACAGCTTCACCCCTGTGAAATAAGACTTTCTGTGTGCTCATTTCCACCACAGAATGCAAAATTAGAATATGAGATTTGGACACATTCACCCACTTTGACTTTATTTTAAAAATGCAGCCACCCTCACAGGCAAACACTCTGACCGATTACACACCTGTGTAGTATGGACCCCCCTGAGTTCGCAGCAAAAAGAATCACTGAATTTGGTCAACTGAGTTAATAGTTATGGCTCGCCAAAGTTTGCCATTTATACAAGGTGCTCTCTAGGAGAGTCAACTACCTACCCGAAATATTCTAAGTCCTAAACCCCTCTCTAAACCCTCTAGTACTGAGGTACGGACCAATCACATTACTGTATAGTACTTTAAGGTATAGATGCCAGTGTACCTTTTGTACGGTCATCGTACGACATGGTTAAAAAGTCAACAAATGTCCTATCCGGATTCGCTCTTATAATCTCCGGAATTCCCGCCTCCAAATCTTATCTCTCCACGTGGCGCCAGGTCATGCCGCGTCAGAAAAATGGTACCGTACAAGAAAGTACAAGTGCCGGAGTACTTTCTGTACGTACATTCTACGATGTCGCCATAGTGCGACATTTGTCACTTCGGATTTGTTTTCTGCCGTTCCGAAAATTCCGTAATCCCGTACGATGCTGCCACGTGTTATCCGGAGTGGCGGCGTCTACAAACTGCCAAATTTTCCTTTCCGGGATGTCGGCGCTAACCATGGCCGTCCAATTTACATCGTCATTAAAACGGACAGTTGAAATAAATGTCCGTACTATTTATTTCGTCTGGTACTAAAAGTATAACTGTTTCTATGCCCTATATACCGTAACCCAGTTAAATGGAAAAGGCTACCTATAACTATTTAAATATTTATCAAACCCTATACGTCCTAGCACTAGTCTTAGACTAAATGGACAAAGCTAACGGCTACAGGACGTTTGACGGACGGTAGGTACGAGGATCAATTCGTGGGTCCGTCAAATACCTTTTTGGTAAACATACCTATTATCTATACCTATCTCTCTCGAGAGCTTAGGCATTCATGGCACTAGCTCCCTCCCTTGCCTTCACTGACTACAACAAGTGTGTGGGCTTGGAGAAGGAGGTTAGAGGCAGACTGCCTCTGCTACTTTTCTATCCTAAAAAGACCTAGAAAATACCCAAATATCAACAAAGTACACCGGCACCTGGACTTTTGTGTACCGAAGTGCAATATGATTGGCTCCGTACATCAGTAGATAGAGTTTGTGTGAGAGATAGGACTTAGAAAAATTAGTAGATAGGACCCTCTCTCCCAGAGAGCTTCTCTAACAAAGAGTCAACTTTGACCCTCCATAACTTACTGCTCAGGGGAGCAAATTCAGAGATTCTTTTTGCTATCGACTCGAGGGAGTCTTGCCTTTACATGGGTGAAGGTAATCAGAGTTTTTGTATGCCACGGTGGCAGTTGTTCTTGCTAGAACACAAAGGGGTCAGGGTTATCAAAAAGACTTCTACGAAGCTGTCCATTCTGAGGACTTATTTAGGTCTCAGAGTTGCAGGATATGGGCCCACCCTCTAGGGTACCAATACTTAATGGAACTAGCTTCATATAGTGGGAAAGTATGATGATAGGAGCTCTATGCGAAAAAAGGTTTTGGGGGATAGTGAGTGGACGAGTGGGGCGTCCATCAAGTCTTAGAATTCCTCCAAGGTTTGGAGGAAGCAGATTCTTAAAGAAAGCAGATCCCACTTCAACAGAGGAGACAAAGGAAGGAGAGGTGGTGGACAAAGGAGCGGAGATGGAGACGACCTTACCAATAGCAACATGTTCGGCATTCAAGTCACCTATTCCGAGGAACGAGGAGAATGATACTGAAACATGGGACTTCAACAATATGGCGGCAAAGCACTTCATCCTACGCCATCTTACTGAAGGACTTGCAAGTCCTCAATTGTAAGTAGAAAGGGCATCCGATCTTTGGATGGCTCTCATATAGATGTACTCTAGTGGTACGATTCAGCAACAATAGTTGGCTGATCAGAAAGTTAAGGAGTATGTATACAAAGGGGGAAAGATGTTGGATTTCTGCAATGAGCTTGCTACACTCTTCATGGAGCTAGAGAGTGCGTAAAAGATTTTAGTGAAAAGGAAAAGGTTAACTGTTTAGTGATGAAGTTACCCGATGAGTTCGAGATCATAGTCAACCGTGTGCAGGACTTCTCAGACTCAAGGTGGATATGGAACTCAGTGGTAGGGATGATTCTCGTTCGCGAGAGTACGATTGAGATCCGAAGTGGAGGAAAGAGTGGGCAAGCCTTGGCAACTGCGACTGATTGGAGGAACAAGGATTCCCGAAAACCGGTAGGAAACTATGGGGGGAGGGAGCAGAAAAATCAGACCGACGAGTTCGGACTAAGGGCTCCCAAAGGTTTATGTCATTTTTGTAGGATACCGCGCACTATATGGCAGAGTGCACTAAGTTAACCGAGCTTCGGTTAAAGGAGGGGCAGGCCGGTGGAACCCCGAGAGGAAAAAAAAAGGCCCTTGTGACACAAGTACATAAGGCGGAATCCGAGGACAAGACGATGAGCTCCTTTTGGATAACGAGTTGGAGGCGAAAAACGAGGTCGAATTTCAACGAATGCAGAAATGTGCCTACGGTGGATTGAAAGGTGAAGCAGGCTGGATTATAGTTTCAGGTGCCTCCATGCACATGTGTAAGGATAGGCACCTGTTCACTAAGATAAGAAAAATTCCCACCGTAGAGATAGAGTACTGGGATGGGAGGATAGTCACCACTACTCTTATAGGATCGGTAGATCTGATAGTGTTAGTAGAAGGAAAGACATCCATAGTAACATTCTCCGATGTATTGTTTATCCCGCAGCTGAACACAAACCTCATCTCTACATGTGTATTAGATGATAAGGGTTATTTTACAAGCACTAGGGAAGGAGTCTTTACTGCTAGTTTTGAGGAGGATGTCTATTTCATTGTTGAGAAAGGTAGCCATGGGATGTTTAGGCTGATTTTAAGTAATGAAACAAAGAAAATTTATTATGCTGGTGTTCATGATATTATGATGTGGCATAAGAGGCTTGGGCATGTGAATCTAGATAAGTAAAAAGAGATGAAAAAGATGCGAGTGGTGGAAGGGATTCAGTTCGGTGAGAGTGATAATAGAAGTGATTGTAGTGGATTTATCCTAGGTAAAGCACACAGATTACCCTTTCCTAAAACAACCACCTATAAGGGAGAAAAAATTCTAGATCTAGTACACACAGATATTTGGGGATCGGCTAAAGTGCCCTCACCGAGGGGAAGAGATTTATGATGACTATCACTGATGATTCGTCTCGGTATTCCAGGGTGTATTTTTTGAAAAACAAGTCAGAAGCTCAGGATTGTTTTAGACAATATAAAGCATGGAGCGAAAAACTCCATGAAACTCTAATCAAGAGAATAAGGAGTGACAATGGTGGAGAGTATACTTCTAACCAGTTAGAAGATTTTATGAGGGAAGATGGAGTCCAACACCAAAAGACAGTTCCAGAAAACCCAAAACAGAATGGGGTAGCTGAAAGGTTAAATAGAACACTAAGTGATAGTGCTAGAAGTATGTTGTCATATAAGAAGATAGGAAAAAGGTTTTGGGCAGAAGCAATGAACTGTGCTAATTACCTCAAAAATAGAGTTCTTACTTCAGCTATAAAATATCAAATGCCTTATAAGAGATGGACAGACCGGAAACGAGACATATCTCACTTAAAGGTTTTTGGCAGTTAAGTATTGAGTCTAGATACAGATCGGTATAATAGGAAGCTAGATCCTAAAGGAAAACCGGGATACTTATTAGGATATGATGAGGATGTTAAATGATATAGAGTTTATGATCTAAAAAGGGAAGATATAATCATAGTAAAGCACCTAGTAGTTATGGATGAAGGAAAGTCTGTGGATCCCTTCAAGTATACAAAGTCAGTAAAAATCAGATTTGAGTCACGAAATTCCGATGACTTTGAGCTTCCTAACTATTCAAGTTTTAGAGAAGATGAGATTCTTGCAGGTACAAATCTGACCGAAAAGGACTCGGCTATAGAAACTCCAGTGACAACTCTACCCGAAGCGGAAGACGTGGTGGAAATTGATTCAAAATCAAGGGATAGGGGAAAAGCCGAGATTTTTGGAAAGAATCCACGAGAACCATCTATTCCGGCCACAGATTTTGAGGGGGGAAGGAGAAGTAGCAAAAGATTGCAAAAAAATAGGTTAATAACAAGGTAACAAAACTATCTCATCAAGATGTACCTCAAACTTATGGAGAGGCGATGACTTATCCATAAAGAAACCGGTGGAAGACAGCTATCAATGAGGAGATGGCCTCAATTATGGCAGCCAATACTTGGGAGCTGGTGGATTGTCCACCTAACTGAAAACCAATCGGTTTTAAGTGGGTTTTCAAATTAAAACTGAACGCAGATAACACAATTGAGCGCTACAAGGCCCGATTAGTGGCAAAGGGATTTACCCAAAAGGAGGGAATTGCCTACGAGGAAACCTTTGCTCGGTCGTCAGATTTCCCTCTTTCCGCATACTACTTAGTCTGACAGCAGCGGAAGACATGGAGGTGCACCAGATGGACATCAAGACAACCTTTTGCATGGAGAATTGGAAGAGGAGATCTCATGCAACAACCTGAAGGATTTGTGGAAGAAAGAGAGGAGAGTAAGGTATGCCGGCTGATTAAATCTCTTTATGGTTTGAAACAGGCGCCTCAACACTGGAATAATAAGCTTGATGAGTTTCTTAGCGTTCTGGGATATATCCAGATCAGCTCAGATCACTCAATCTATGTCTTTGAAGATGAGGAAGGTGTTACACTTATTGCAATTTATGTTGATGATTTGTTTGTTTTAAGTAAATCAATGGAAAAAATTAATAAACTGAAAACCGATCTTAAGGGGAGATTTGAAATAAAGGATACGGGGGAATCAAAATATATTTTGGGAAATCAAGTAGAAAGAGATCGAAAAAGAAAGATTATAAGATTGACTCTAAAGGAAGCAATAGGGAACATGCTTGAAAAATTTCAGATGGATAAAGCTAATAGTTGTACAACTCCAATGGAGTTAAAAAAATGAAGTGAGGGAGTGAGGAAGAAGGAGTCATAGTCTTAGACGCGGAATTATCTCTTAAAGAACAGAAGTTCATGCAGACTATTCCTTACAGGTAAGTAGTGGGAAGTCTAATCTATTTTATGAATTGTACCCGACCGGATTTAGATGCAGCTGTAGGAGTGCTGAGTAGAAGTCTACATGCTCCCACTAAGAGGGATTACAAAGTAGCTAAGAGAGTCCTTAGATATTTGATAGGAACTAGAGATCTATGGTTGCATTTGGGTAGGGAGAATACTCACATCACTACTTGGAGTGATGCTAGTTATCGTGATGCTCCGATGAGGAGATGTACTTGTGGATATGTATTGTATGTGGGTAATGGGGCTTGTTGTTGGAGTAGCAGACTGCTATAGGTTATTGCTCAGTCCACCATAGAGGCTGAGTATATGGCCTCTTGCTCTACTGTAAAAGAATTTATATGGGTCAAGTCTTTGCTTGGTGAGCTTGGTCACCTTAAGAGTGGTGCGCAATTTTTTTTTTGTGATATTTAAGGAGCAATTGTTATTTCTGCCAATCCTAAACATCAATTTAAAACGAAACACATGGACATTAGACTCAGCTTTGTAAGAGAGAAAGTAGAAAACAAAATAATCAGTTTAGAGTACCGAACAGATAGTGAGATGGTCGCAGATATGATGACCAAACCTGTGCCTTCCCCTTAGCTAATTTTCTGCAGGGAGAAGTGTGGTTTGAAATTAAAGATTGACTAGAAAATAAAGGGAGTGTAGAAATTGATGGTATGTTTTTAAGTATTTTCTAGGTCTAACTAGAAATATAGAAAGAAGCCGAGGCAGTCTATCTCTAACTTCTCTCTCCAACTCTCACACTTGTCAGAGTCATTGAGAAACCGAAGAGGAAGCTAGTGCCATGGCTACCTAGGCTATCCAAAGGTTTACGGGAAAATATATTAGTTTGTTTACCATTAAGGGTTTATTTACTAAAAAGACATATGTTGCACCCAGGATTTGATCATGGTACGTGCCGGACTGAAAGCAGCAGTTAGCCGGTAACCTTATCCGTTAAGTCTAGAACTAATGTTACGTACTCTAGGGTTTGATATTTATTTAAACATTTCCACGTAGGATAATTCATTTAAATGAAACTGTTTTCGGGATACATAGATCGAATAATGTAAAAGTACGGATTACGGTATGTATACGAAACGAGTACCGTGCATTTGTTTCTTTAACGAAACAAATATCGCGCATGTATTTATGACGGCTCGGATTGAAATCTGCATTCAATCGGACTGCATGGAAGAAAGCCGAGATCGTGGAAGAGATTCTTAGTGGTTTATGGACATCGCCACATCGAATGATACGTGGCGAAATTAAGTTGGATCGCGGTATCTTTGGGGATTACGCCACCGAATCCGGATATGATATGTGACGAATTTAAGGCCATGTCGTACAATGTCCGTACATAAAGTACACCGGCACCTGAACTTTTGTGTACGGAAGTGCAATATGATTGGCTCCGTACATCAGTAGATAGAGTCTGTGAGAGAGATAGGACTTAGAAAAATTAGTAGATAGGACCCTCTCTCCCAGAGAGCTTCTGTAACAAAAGGTCAACTTTGACCCTCCATAACTTACTGCTCAGGGGAGAAAATTCAGAGATTCTTTTTGCTATCGACTCAGGGGAGTCTTGCCTTCACATGGGTGAAGGTAATCAGATGTTTTGTCTGCCACGGTGGTGTAGAAAATAATGCTCCATTTTAATTATTTTCTAGGTCTACTACTGTCAATATTTCTTATGATATATTGGTGAGTGACACAAACTTACTAAAGGAAGAGGCAACTACAACAAGAGAAGTCGAAGGAAGTGAAAGGCACATGGAAGCGGAAGAAACTGGAAAATCTATTATCACTGAAAATAGTGAGGAAAAAGATGAGAGTGGGAAAGACTTAGTATGTGTGACTTATTCTTGTGATAAATTGCTGTGTGAGAATGACGTAGAGGGAGAAGAGATTCCTGAAGTAAGGGGAGTTAAAGATGTAATATTAAAATTGGTTTAAAAATATTTGTTAGAAAAGGATAACACTAAAATGAAAAAAAAACTTAGAGAAAATGAAAGAGAAGATGAAGAGATAGGAAAGGGTGAATTTACAAAACAAAGGGACTTAAAATCAGAAGTGGAAAATACTATGGGTTTAAAAATTATTGAACTCAACGAAAAACCGACAAAAACTGTTAAGAACATGAGAATAACGAAGAAGGTTCATGAAAGCGAAAAAATTCATAAATTTGGAGAAATATGGAAAATAAGAAAGAATACTAGGAAGAGGAAAGAGAAGCTAACTTGAAAAAGAATTAGAATTAATATATTGAAAATACTTACACTTAAGAGAAGTGGCAAATCTATAGTAAAAGACCAAGAATTAGTGAGGAAAACTACACTTTATAGAGGTAATGGGAAGGGAAACCATGGAAAAATTACAACGTCTATGAACAGATCAAAAAGCCATAAGAAAACTAGAAAAAGAGACAGATTGCGGAAAAACGGTTGGAGAAGAAACATGTCACAAAATCAATCACACCGAAGAGCGCAACCGGGAACAGTGAGAGAATGTGTAACGGGAAAATGGGGAGACTCGAGCGACGTAACAGGAAACTTTATGAGAATATGGTACAGTAGCGTCAATAACATATATCTAAGGAAATGGATGGCGTGGAAGTATCTAACAGGGGAGAATGTGCAGCAATTGTTTGATAAAAGTGTGTAGAAAAAATATTTTCAACAAATCTGATAACATAGCTAAGTGACGATTGCGAGTGGAAATTCGGATTTACTGAAGAGTGTTATAGCATAAGTAAAGGGAAAGTCTGGCATTTTTTAGAACAAATGTTCCATGCTGGCAGTTTTCAAGAAGGCAAAGGATGGGAAACGATGACGTCAGCATAAGCAATGGTGATGTGTTGGCCTTGCTAAATTTTTGAATGATGAGTAGTGGAGGTTTAGAAAGGTCTCTAAATATTTTCACATTCTTATTTTTGTTAGAATAGATATATATGCATACAGAATGGACTACTGAGTCTAAAGCTTTAGGAAAGTGTTGAGTTTCAAAGCTGTAGTCTCAGTAGATGAAGCTGTAAGGAAGAAGTTAAAGATAAAAAGTAGCAGCTGCTAGGGCTGCGATGTCGAAATTAGCGCAGCATAGCAGTACACGCTGCACTTTAACTGCGTTGCGATATCGAACTAGCGCAGCGTAGCAACATAGCTGTACACGTTGCACTTTTACTGCGCTGCGATATCGAACTAGCGCAGAGTAGCAACATAGCATTACACGCTGCATATTTTTCAGGGTGGAAGAAACTAAATTTTCAGGGGAGTGTTGTTTGAAAAGTTAGTTTCGTGCGTACGAGACTAACTGTGCGTAATTGCTAAGTGGATTTAATATGGAGGCTCAAATAGATCCACGGAATGCGGGAGCGAACGTACGAATATAATTAAAGTGGCGTGAACAGGCACTAACAAATGGATGGCGGATCGGGAAGCGATCCGATATGTCAAAACAAAATATTGAAATAGGCGTCGCCGGTACGGCGGAGCTGCGTCGTAGTTAAGTCAACGAAGCTGCGGCTTTTTTTATGATCCGTACGGACAGCCCAACCAGCGCAGCTGGCGCAGCTGGGGATAATACGAATAGGATAGATTTCGAGTAATGATGATTGTACGGTAGTGGTAGCTTAGTAGTTGCTTAGTGGTAGCTTGGTTTTTGACATACGAAGAGTGCGGTGTAAATATTTTGTAAAACATAGGTTTGTCCTTTTGACTAATAAGTTTATTAGAGTAGAAAAAGTACGGCTGGTATGCCTCCGTACATTCAGTAGTGAACTCTCTGTGTATAACTTGCAGGACTTAGATTATTTTATGTATCGCAGTCAAGTTTATCAAAGCAATGGCAAACTGTTTTTTGCATCTTTGACCTGTTGGTGTGATAACTCTATTTGGTTCTTTCATGTGAAACTTGGTGGATCTATTCTATGATATAGAATATATATGTGTGTGAAGTTTCATTGTACTCCAGTATCTGTGTAAGATTCTATGAGCAGTCTAAGTGGTTAGATTTTGAAGCTGACAGCTGTTTTTGTGAAACTTTGGAGCTTATATCTTGTAGATGCCTTGGTAGATTTGGCTGTAACTTTGTGATTTTACATTGTATATGGTACAATGCATATTGTTGCAGTTTGAGGTGATTATGTTTATTGTGGAGAGATCTCTGCTGTCTTAAAAACAGCTGTTTTTGAGGTAGTCTGTGGGTGTTTCCGTGAGTAATCCATGGCTGAAATAGGCTATGGAAAACACATTCTTGGTCAACTAACTTAGGACGACTACCTTTTTTCTGACGTATACTTTGCCACGTGTTTTGTATTCGTGTACATATATATTTGTTGAGACTTCATGGTATAGTTATCTTTTTGGAGGCGTAAATAAAAACGGAAGCATAGAAAGATCAATAGCTAAAGGAGATTTGTAATTTGGTTGTATTTAATATATTGAACTTTGGAGGAACACTTCTTTGTTGTGTGTACATCGTTTGGTTTGTTATCTTTCAATTGGTGCCAGAGCGGGTTACCAGCAACGCTTGCCGGTATGGCGGAGAAAGGGAAATCCCTAGTGGAACGTAGTGGAGGAGTTAGTGGAGGAGGAGTTACAGGGACACAATATGACGAGTATGACGAATGGGGGGAGAAAAATGTGAAGATGGACGAGGGAATGTTTGAACGCTTTCAGGAGTTTCTCAAAACACAAGGAAATAATGGAGATGGAGGTGTAAGTGGAGATTCACAAAATTCA
Organism: Zygnema cylindricum; assembly: GCA_037447655.1. Lineage (NCBI taxonomy): Eukaryota > Viridiplantae > Streptophyta > Zygnematophyceae > Zygnematales > Zygnemataceae > Zygnema > Zygnema cylindricum. Next base: position 30,059 of record JBBHKE010003363.1, on the reverse strand, counting down.
AAGAAAATAAAAGAAAAAAAAAGGAAATCTAAACTTTATGAGGAAGAGGAGGAGAGCGACGATGATGATCTTAAAGTGTTTAATAAGACCATTGTCCTCACGGGTTTCAACTATGCAATTTAGAAGAGTTACATTCGAGGAGCATTCACACCGAGAAAACTTTGGGACATCGTTATCGGGGAAGAAACACGACCGGATCCTTTCGAGGATCCAGCCGGAGCAAAGAAGTGGGACAAGAAAGATATGGCGGCCTCCACCGCACTAATACAAAGTTGTGCTAGTTCTATGCATGAACATCTTTTAACTCATGATGCGGCTTATGATTGTTGGACCGCTTTGCAAAATGTGTTTGAAAAAGGATTTGTGGCAAATGAAAATTATCTCTTTGAGGAGTATATTGGGTTTAGAATGAAGGAGAATGAGCCCATTGATGATGGAGTCAAAAGGTTTAATGTTATCATAGAACAACTTAACTCACTCAATAACTTCCCTACAGAAAAAGAGATGTTGTTTGTTTTCATGAGAAGTCTCCCAAGCAAGTTTGCGATAACAATGGAGGTCATCAAGGGGCGAGAGAAATTGACAATGGCATACGCTATCAACCACTTAAAGAATACAAAGAAGGAGAAGGCAACATCAAAAAAAGAAACTAAAGGATCATCTTATCCGAGTTATCAAAAAGAGGATGACAGAGGAGCTTAAAACTTTAGGGGATCTAGGGGGAGAGGAGGTGGACCTCGTGGACGAGGAGGCAGGTCACATGGCTTAGGGAGAGGCTCATATCAACGTGGTACCTCTCAGATGACATGTTACAATTGTAACGAGATTGGGCATGGCTCATTTGAATGCCCAGACAAGAGCAAGCAGTGTGACATTTGTCATAAATGGGGACACACTAGTTGCGGTTGTTATCAAAACAAGGAAAACAGTCACGGAGGGGGACAGTTTAGAGGCGAAGGAAATGGAGGAAGCTCATCAGGTAGAGGGAACTTTGTTGAGGATGGGCCAATGGGACAAGATCAAGAATTTTTCGTTTCACTTATCGAGGAATCAAGAGTTTTCCTTTCACTTATCGAGGAATCATAGGAAAAGAAGGAGGATATCCTTTTTCACACACGAGGCAAGGAGAGTAAGGGAAAATTTAACAATTGGATCATAGATTCAGGTGCTACACATCATATGTGTTCAGATCCAGGATTATTCAGTGACATTAGAAAACTCACTATACCAAAATCCATCATAGTGGCTAATGGTTCGATGATGATCATCGATATAGTGGGAACACTACGGTTGGATCTACCGAGACAAGATACGGAAGGAAAAACTAGAGTCAATAGAGTAAGCTTTAACAATGTGATTTATAATCCAGAGGGTGCATTAATCTCTTAAGTGTTCCACAACTTTAGAAGAAAGGAGGACTAGCCACATGCTTGGAAAGAGGTAGAATCATTTTGAGAAGTAAAACAAGCCCATTTGCAGAAGGCATTGTGACTGAAAATATGCAAAGTAGGTTGATTTGGAGAAAACCAGAAAATAGGACGGCGGATGAAGAAAGTCATCTCCATTCGGCAGAGGTCAACAAGGAGGACCTCACGTTGTGGCACCATCGTATGTGTCACACTTCAGAGAGTAACATTAAGGAGATGATTCGTCATGGGGCAGTTTGAGGGCTAGATGTGGCCATCGTTTGTGTCACACTTCAGAGAGTAACATTAAGGAGATGATTCTTCATGGTGCGGTTTGAGGACTAGACGTGGCGACAAGAGAGAAGGTCATTGGATGTGTTGGATGCACAAAAGGGAAGCATAAAAGGAAGCCTCATCCGGTGAAAGATCTTTAATTCAAAGCGAATGCCCCTCTAGATCTAGTCCATGTAGATCTTTATGGGGACACACATCTAGAAACGATTGGAAAAAAAAATACATCATGGTGATAGTTGATGATTTTAGCACGAAGACCTGGGTATATCTTTTAAAAGCTAAGTCAGACGCTCTAAAAAAATTTAAAGAGTTTGTCGTTATGGCTGAAAGGGAAAGTGGGAGGTAGGTAAAGGTGGTACGCTCGGACCGTGGAGGTGAATTTATTGCTTTCGCTGAACATTGTAAAGAGACAGGGATTAAGTAGCAATTTACGGCTCCTTATTCCACACAATCGAATGGAATAGCAGAGAGGAAGAACCGGACATTGCAAGAGATGGTGCAAGCCATACTCCACACGACAAAACTCACACATCGTCTTTGGGGAAAGCAATCAGGGCAGCTAATCATGTTACTAACAGGAGAATAAACTCCGTTTTGGGAAACAAAACACCGGAGGACCTTTGGAGTGGACAAATACCTACGGTAAAACACTTAAGGATTTGGGGATGTGAGGCTATGGGATACATAGAGGAAAGAAATCGGGAGTGAAATTTTGCTGCACGGTCATAGGAAGGATATTTTGTGGGATATAGTGAGAACTCAATACACTATGGGATTTATAACTTAGTTAATAGAAAAGTTAAAGAGGCTAGAAATGTGGGGTTTAATGAGAACTTGGAATGGATGGTGAAAGGAGCTAATGAGTCCAAACGGGTTGAAGATTATGAGGAGTATAGTCATTATAAGAAGTTTACTGGAGAGGAGGAGGAAGAGGAAGACGTTTTAATAGAGGTAGGGACGAGGAAAAAGGTGCGATTGGTAGAGAAACCTTTAGAGAAATTTTCGACATCTAAGCTGAGCAACAATGAATCACAAGGAGACAAGGTCATCAGAGATTCACCTACTCGCACTGACAACGTGACATCAGAAGAGACTCCCCTAGAAAAGGAGGATGATGACAAGATTAAGAATAGTGATTTGGATAAGGAATTCGCAGAAGACGTACAAGAAGTAAGAGATCAACTAAAGGGAAGGCAGTGGAACGATTCTCTCTGGGACAGTCATATAAAAACCAAACCAGCTACCCGTGGGAAATTTCCGAAATTATAAAAGGAAGGGAGGAATCTTTCCTCTTATGAAAGGAAATTACTGAAAATCGTCCGGCTGATCCTCAATCTTATCAAGAGGCTCAAGACTCGAACAAATGGGAGGAGAAGTGAAAACCACCGTTTATCAAAGATGTTAATTATGTAAAATAAAATGGGTGTTTTGAAGAAGTAGATTTACCGGTTAGTAAGAAGGCGAATGACTCAAAATGGGTTTTTAAGAAAAAGACGAGAGCTTCGGGAGAAGTCCTTAAGTAAAGGGCACGGTTATTATATAAGGGCTTTCAGCACAAACAAGGGATTGATTACTCATAGTCTTTTGCCCCTGTAGTTAAGTTCGATTCATTACGTGCAATTATTGCAATTTCGGCGGCGGAAAGAATGCACATCCAACAGATGGATGTAGAGACGGCCTTCTTAAATGGTGAATTAGATGAGGAATATATATATGAAAATTATAGAAGGATTTCCTGCAAAGAATGGTAAGGTATGGAGGTTGTGCTAGGCTTTGTATGGTTTAAAGCAGGCACCAAGAACACGGAACCATAAGCTTCACAAAGTTTTACTAATTTTGGTATTTAAAAGGCACAGCAGATTGTGGAGTGTATATTTGGGGAGAAGGTTGGAACATGATAATCTTTAGTGTATACGTAGATGACTTTATTTCCATCTCTCACAACTAGGAGTTACTTGGGGAATTAAAAATTAAATTTAAAAAATATTTTCGAATTACAGACTTGGGGGATGCACAATACATTGTGGGAATTCAGATTCAGAGGAGGAGGAACGGGGATATTAAGTTAAGCCAAGAAAAATATGCAAAAGAGGTATTAGAAAAATTTGGGTTTTTCGATTGTAAGCCACTTGGAACTTCTCATGATCCTCGATTATTTATAATTTATATATCTTACGTAAATAGTAAAAATAATTTAGAATATTTCACCGGAGTCACTATAATACTACCCAATTAGTGTTACAATAGCGAAAAGTATGAGTGTATCCGCACTACGAGGACCGGTTAGCAAAAAAAATATCAAAGTTTTAAAAGCGTGACCGACCACGCGTCGAGTAGTTAACGATGGAACACATGATTGAATCGATCCCAACCTGTATTCAAGAAATATATGAATACCGATTGCGATCGTTGATGAACGGTTCCCAGCTTATCACCCGGACCACGCGTGATTCACGAGGGGCAAGCGGGTCGCGTGGGACCATAAGTGAAGAAGCACTCAGGTGCTTTGTACTACACGACCACATTCGGCTAGACTTTAGCGACTATCGCTGACTAAGTATTTGGAACGTTTTGTGTACGGTTAAATATCTGGAAATATCTGAATAACATTGTTTTGTAGTTCAGTGCAATAAAAAATAGTGTTCCATTAATCAGGTTTTTAGGTAATAATAATTAGGGTTTTGAGGTACAGTGACGTACAGGTAGGATGCTTTGTCGTGAGTCAGAAAAATAACCATAGAAACGGTTACCCAAATTAGTGTAGATCAATAGATACACACTGTGAGTATATAACTTAGGACTTAGCCAATTTTGTAGCATCCAGTTTTGGGAATATGATTTTCTTAGGTCAGTTTTTGGGAGACTTCCAAACATCATATCTTATGGTTTACTAGGTCATTTAGGCTGCAATTTTGTGAATTGTCAGTTTACTATATTGTGTATCACTTTGGCAAATTTAAGAAATATTGGCTATCTAAGTCATATTTTGTGTCAGTTCAAAGTTGGCTCTTGAGTAGGTAGTTTGATTGTTTCTGCTGTTTATCATGTCTACTTCCACTACTACCGCTAGTTCTCCTCTTGCAACGGTGGTTGTAGAACAACAGTGACAAGCATCCTAACTTTGTTAAAAGTCCCGAGGTTGAAGCTTCGTATAGGGAGGCGGTTAGAAGCTTGATGTATTAGAGTGTCGGAACAAGACTAGACATTAGTGCCGCAGTGAGTGTGGTTAGTCGGTAATGTAGGAACCCTAAAAAATTTCATTGAGAGGCAATGAAAAAAATCTTTAGATATTTGGCTGGAACCGTTAGTTTTGGAATTGTTTATAGAAAGAATGAGACTTTGAGTTGTTATGGCTATTGTGATGCCGACTACGGAGGGGACCGTGATATAGGAAGATCTACGTCAAGATATATGTTTTTACTCCAGGAGGAGCTATTTCGTGGAATTCATGATAGCAACCCAGTGTGGCACTCTCATCTACGGAGGCGGAGTATATGGCCGTATGTCATGCTGGGAAGAATGTCGTGTGCATTAAGGAATTTCTATCGCAGGTTGGAGTGAAAAAGGAATGCATGCAAATATTAAGTGATAGCATGTCTTCCATTGCCCTTAGTAAAAATCCTATTTTATATAAGCGCACAAATCACATTAAAATTAGGTGGCATTTTGTTCGAGATTTTGTTTCGGAAAAAGAAGTTGAATTTGTGTTTGTACCTACAGAAGAGCAAGCTACTGATATGTTAACCAAAGCAGCATTAAAGGAAGTATATGAAATGGGAAAGAAGTTAGTGGGCATGGAGTAAGAGGGGGCTTTGAGTGTCTCAGTAATAGGGGGAATGTAAGGATTAAGTACTGAGCACTCACTTAACGACGAAACATTTTCATAGCTAAAGTAACGACAACCAACAAGAAGTAGTTTCGTCACAAGATATTTGAAGTGAAGTAGAAGTTGCATGTTCATTTCATTTCGCGTGAGTTCTAGCCGTATTATAAAAGTGACGTGGAAATTGTTAGGTCACTTCGGTTCACTTAAGTTCTAGTCGTACCGTGTGGTTCACTTAAGTTATAGTCATACCGTGTAGTTCAAGTCGGTTGGTAGTTGACTTTCATTGTTGGTCAACTAACTTAGGACAACTACCTTTTGTTCGTCGTATACTTCGCCACGCGTTTAGTAGTCGTGTACATATATATTTGTTGAGACTTCGTGGTAGAGTTATCTTTTTGGAGGCGTAAATTATTATGGAAGCATAGAAAGATCAATAGCTAAAGGAGATTTGTACTTTGGTTGTATTTAATATATTGAACTTTGGAGGAACACTTTCTTTGTTGTGTATACATCGTTTGGTTTGTTATCTTTCATCTTTTCACTAATTTGACTTTTCAAAGATAATTTTGAACTCTCAGACTTATCATCACTCAAATTGGATTCGAAATCAAAATTATGAGAATTTCAAACTTTACCAAATTTTGGTTTCCGTTTTGGAGTCTAATAATGATCGTCTTCCTTATCCGAGGAATCTGCCATTTCGAACTCCTCCAAACTGTTTTCATCTTCAAAATCCAAACTTGCTCTTTCCCGTTCGAATATTCCATGACCGCCTTTAAATTCTCGTGGAAGTCAACATTCCGTGACTCCACTACGTTTTGCGTCACAGGATTGAAGATTTGGTACTTATTCCAATTCGCACTTTATTCAACAAAAATTCCACTCCAAATTCGTGGACTAAACTTGCCGGTCCGTTTGTTTTGGTCAATATATACGGTCGCTTGGCAACCCCAAATTCTTAAATGTCGTACGGTCGGAACCCGTCCACTCCAAAGTTCTTGAGGCGTCTTTTCGCCAGAAATCGAAGTCAATCTTCGATTACACTCATAGTTTGCAGTTACTATGGCTTCTCCCCAAAGTGAAGCATTGTACTTTGTGCTATGAAGCAACGCACGCCCCATTTCCTGCAACCTCTTATTTTTCTTTTGGCAACTCTATTAGATTCGGGTGAATAAGCAGCGGTAAATTGTTGCTTGATTCCTCGCTCCTCACAAAACTCATTAAATGCGATAAATTCTCCACCATTATCCGACCTCATGGCTTTCAATTTCCTGTCCCTTTCCCTTTCAGCCATGATAACAAACTTCTTAAAATAATCCAAAGCCTCCGACTTCCTTTTTAAAAGATACACCCAACTCTTTTGAGAAAAATCATCAACAATCACAAAAATATATCTATTTCTCCCAAGACTCCTCGGCTTAATAGGTCCACATAGATCCATATGAACAAGTTCCAACGGTTGACTCGCCCGAAATTGTACATTTTTGATACGATGCGGTTTCCCCATTTGCTTCCCCTTGGTACAACCATTACATCCATTCACCTTTTCTCCAGTCGCCAATTCCAAACCTCTCACCGAAGAATGCTTTATCATCCTTTGAATGTTTCCCTCCGAAGTGTGGCATAAAAGATGATGCCAAAGGCTAAGGTTGCCTTTCTCGATCTCCACGGAAAGCATAGAAGGTTCCTCTTTAACCGGCCGTTTCCAAATCAACTTACTAATCAAATTATCACACACAAATCCTTCCCCAATTTGAATTCCTTCCTTACTTTTAATCATGATTTTAAAATCCTTCAAAGAAATGACTCTTCCTTTGGCCTTTTGAATTTGAGGAACACTAACCAAATTCACCACTCCATTAGGAATAAACAAAGCATCATTCAACTTAGCTTTATGCACTCTAACATTTCCAAATTTGTCTCTCACCGGTAAATCAATTCGCACCGTTCCAACCGTGTCCACCGGAATCACATGTCAACTCGCAACCGTGACATTCTTGGGAACCGTAAGCTTCCTTGTATCCGAAAATAATCTTAAATCCGTACACACATGATGAGTTGCGCCGGTATCAATAATCCAATCTCTTACACAATGATTGCTAGAAGTCGAATTCAAAATTGCTCCGGTTTTCTCGTCCAAAAAAATAGTCAAATTGTAATATCGCTCCTCAATGTCTTTTTCAAACTCCGTATAGTTTCCTTGATAACCGAATCTTCTTAATTGGCCACAATCGCGTCCGCGTCCTTGGCCAAGTCCTCGTCCATTTCTTTGATCGTCATAAAAGGAAGAATTTCCGCCTTCTCGTTGGAAACAATGAGAGCTCGCATGTCCCCACTTATGGCAAATATTGCATCTCTTCTCCTTATCCGGGCACTCGGCTGCAAAATGCCCAATCTTATCACATTTGAAACAAGTCACGTTAGAGGTGTTTGATTTATCAAATTGACTTCTACTAAATCTAACATTTTGACTTCTTCCTCTACCTCTTCCTCTAAAATTTCCTCTAATACCCCCTCTTCCTCGGAACAAATTTAGATCCGGGGAATCCGAGGTATTTACATTATGGATTCCACTACTTTCAAAACCTCTACCTACACTCTCTTTAGACTTCTCAATAGACTTCAAATAATTTACCGCATACTCAAGTTTAGCCTTCTGTTTAGATTGAATTATTTCACTAGACGTAGAATATCTTTCAGGCAATCCCTCTAAGAACACTTGTTATTTTTCATTTTCGGGTAGAATTTTACCAAGACAACTCAATTGCTCCAACAAAATATAAAATCTTTTGACTCCATCATCTATTGACTCATTATGCTTAAACTTAAATTAAATGAAATCCTTGAACACATAATTTGCCTTATCTTTGACTCCTTCTCAAAATGATTTTATAACGCTCGCCAACATTTATGTGCAGTATCATGATTAATAAAATAATGATGGACCGATCCGGTACAACTTTGAATCAACCCATTCATGGCCGCCATATCTTTCAATCTCCACAAATTTTGCGCCTTGGGATCTTTTGGCATTTTCTCCTTGCCTTTGACGATCTTCCATAAATTCTTCAAGATGAGACTCGCTCTCATGTTCTTCTTTCAAATAGCGTAGTTCGATCCGTCAAAGATAACCGGCTTGCCTCCCATTCGAAAATCTTCTTCTCCTTCCAACTCACTATCAAAATCAAAATCCTCTTCTATCTTTTTCTTTTTCTTTTTCTTATATATTTAACATCATCCGAATTATCTATGCTGCTACTAGAACAAGAGCTAGAGATGCCCTCGGATTCCTCTTTCACTGAAACATTTTCATTTTTCACCATTTTATCCTTTTCTTTCATATATTTCTACCACTCCTTATAAGTGTCTCTATCTAACCGAATGTCATAACTTTCCTTCTATTTAGGTTGATCCAATCCGAAGGGTTTAGCTGGCAATGACTCCTCGGACTTTGGCGCAATTCCTTCACCAAAACTGAATTCTCGTTCGCTCGAACCCGGAAGAGATGGCTCGGGAGTCGGCGGAGTTCCCGAGGTCCCTATAGGCATCCTCGGTGTGGATGGAGAGGGTGTGTTCTTCTTTTTCTTCCCTCCCATACTAACTCACTAGATCCTCAATGTGGAGCTACCTGCTCCGATACCAAATGAAAGGATCGATAACACAATCAGAATGCGCAGAAAATTGACAAATTACACAATGCGGAAGCGAATTTTACTTTAATCAACCAGCTCACATACATTAAATTCTCATGAATATAGATAGAGACATTACAAAGTTAAGAAGAGGAAATTCACATTAATTCTCATACATTAGTTCCACATCAATTTCCCTTAATTTTTCCTTAGTTGTTCCTTAGTTGTTTCTCATTCCCTCACTGGCTGGCATTTCAACTTAGTCGCCAAATTACATCTAGAAATTTAATTCTAGAAGCGTCGCATGTACTTGGATGCAAAATAGAGTATGACGCAAATTGAAACTATTGGAAACGAAACATCTAGAAGTAGGGTACTCAAAGTACGACGTAATCTACACGAAACGAAATCGCTATGTGTACTACGCAATGACCGAAATTACTAGAATTCCCGTACTCAAACGAAATAGACCAAAGCGTTCACACTTAATCAAACGAAACTGAAAATTACTAATGAAACGAAATATAATGCGTGATGTGACACGCGACAAAACTTACCCACACTAAACATAAACCAAAATCCCACATTGCAATCCTTACACATTCATTTCCATTCCATTCATTGGTGAATTCAGAATGAGATTGTCTTTGCTACTGTAGGCGGTAGAGACCCTCAACCCCCTTTCCCTCCCCTCACTCCCCTTCGTGCTAGTTCCGCTCTTTGTCCCACATCTTGTCCCTCTCCCTAAACATCTCCCTCATCCTCACAAGTCTCCTACCCTTGCTTATTACTCTCCATGTCCCTTCGCTTCTTCCTCTCTCTCTCTCTCACTCTCCCTATACCTCTTCCTTTTCCTCTCCTTTCTATTAACCCTGTTCGTGCGCTTTGCCTGTTTCTCCATTTTTCCCTTATCGTATTCTTATACATTTCCCTCACTCTCTGCTTTCTACTCCCCTTGTTTTCCCCTTTTACTATCCCTCTCTTTCTCCCTTTGCCTCTCTCTCTCTATCCTTCTCCCTCTCCCTCTCTCTCTCTCCTTTTTCCTCTCCGTCATTCTCTCTCCCTTTCTCCCTCTCCCTCTCTCTCTCTTTCTTCCTCTCCGTCTCTCTCTCTCCTTCTCTCTCTCCCTCTCTCTCTCTTTCCTTTTCCCTCTCCCTCTCCTTGCTCATTTCCGTGCTCCATCCTCTTCCTCTTGTCAAACTCATCCCCTAACCCCCCCTCCATCTCCTACTCCATTCCCTCCACCTTCACCCTCAGTGCGATGTGAAGATGGCCACACATGATGGAGAATAGAACACAAATGTTGACTTGAAAAAAGAGTCATGGAACTTCGGATTCCCGAGTGCCTTCGGACATTCAGAAATCAAAAAAATCTTAAACGAGTTCTAAATCAAGTGGGAAGGAAATTGAATCCGAAGAGGAGAAAGAAGTGAGCCCATTTTAAGGAGGAGCTCTCGGATTACGAGAGGGAAGAAACCGGAAAAAAATTTCCTATGATCGAAAATGAGATAAACATCAAATTCTCATTATTTCCTTTTCGATGCTAAAGAGACCGAGTTTCTTTTGTAGCAATCAATTACGGAGAATATGAGCGACGACCCTCAATCTTATGGCGAGGCAAGGAAATTGGCCGAATGGGAAAGTAAGTGGAAATCGGCGTGGGAAAAAGAGTTTAAATCGGTGGTTGATAATTGAACTTTTGAGGAGGTGAAATGACCAGAAGGGAAAAAGGCGATTTACGCGAAGTGGATCTTTGAAGACCAAAACTGGAGCTTCAGGAGAAATTATTAAGTACAAGGCGCGGCTAGTTTGTAAGGGCTTCCAACAACACGAGGGATTTGATTTTAATGAGACTCATGCTCCCGTGGTAAAGTTCGACTCACTATGGATTATTATAGCACTTGCATCACCGGGGAAGAAGCACGTTCATCAAATGAATGTGGAAATCGCGTTTTTGAACGGAGAATTAACAAAAGAGGTGTACATGAAGATATCGGAAGGCGTGTCTCCTTTGCAAGAAGGAAATGTATGGCGTCTTGGAAAATCACTGTACGGCTTGAAACAAGCGCCTTGCACGTGGTATTTGCGACTTCATCAAGTACTATTGAATTTTGGTTTTGTTTGGGCTACGTCCGATTCTGGAGTTTACGTAAAAGGTGAAGGAGCTGACCAAATCGTATTTTCTGTTTACGTTGATGATTTTTTAATGGCATGCGTCAGGTTGGAGCGCATTAATGAGTTAAAACGTTACCTTGGATTGCATTTCAATGTTACAGATCTTGGAGAAGTACGATATATTTTGGGGATCGAAGTGATTGGCGACAAAGAAAGAAATATCAAATTAAGTAGAGAACAATATTGCAAGGAGATCCTGAATCGGTTTTCAATGAGCGACGCGAAACCGCTTTCTACATCGTTGGATGAAAATCTTCATATTCGTAAGTTCGAAGAGGAAGATTCTATCAACGTACCTTATCGAGAGGCGATTACCTCACTAATGTACTAGAGAGTTGGTACTCGCCCGTATATTTCGGCCGTCATGTCAATCGTCACCCGTTATTGTCACGAGCCCAAAAACGGACATTGGGAGGCCGTACAACGATCTTTCGATATTTGGTAGGGACAAATAATTTTGGACTTATGTTTACGTCGGGTAAAAATCTTTGGAGTGTTTTGGATATTGTGACGCGGATTGGGGCGGTGATTTTGATTCTCGTAAATTAACATCCGGTTATGCTTTTATTTTTAGAGGGGCCGCAGTTTCTTGGAGTTCTAGGTTACAGCTTACAGTTGCGTTGAGTTCTACAGAATCCGAATATATGGCCGTGTGTAATGCATCAAGGCCTCACATGACGTATTTAAGAGGGGGCGACCGAAACTTGTTTTTTTTTAAGTTGTTTGGCGATTCTGCCAATAAGAGGGGGATTTTTGGATTTATTGTCAAAATTACCAATATGATTGAGTATCGGCGAACCCAAAAATTTGCGATGGGTCATAGTACGAAATTGTACGATGCTACTTCGTGTCTGCATTTGAAGCATCCGCCAACGAAATTTTCAATTTTGGTTTCGCATCACTTTTGTTTCAGTGCGCATGTATGTAACTGTATGTGCAGGTGTTTTCATTTCACGCGCACACAGCGCACGCATGAAACTTTTCTTTTGGAGTTTCGCGTTTGGAAGGAGAAGGCTTGTACGCTTTCCTTCGTGGAAACTTCCTTTCAGTGTTTTCTGCCAGGAAGGAGACAGAAGTTTGCCGCAATGTTAGCTTTGGTTGTTAGCCTTGTTAGCTAGTTAGAGGAGATATATAGTCTGCATATTACTGCTGCAGAGATTAATCTTTTTAGAGTAGAGATTATTAAAGAGAGAGAGGAGATGATGTAAAAAGGCTTTTGGCCAAAAACACTTATAAATCTTTTTGGCTGAATTTTCTTTTTATGTATGAGCTTCCGCTGTGAATGAAATATGAGTGTTTTCCGTGAGTCAATTTTTGTGATTATTAATTCTAAGATCCTACAGACTTTGGACTTTTCCACAAAAAAGGGCTTCATTTCGAATGTCGTCGAATCTGGACGGTCGAACTGAAAAAATCGAACGCTTCAAAAGTCCGTCTGCGTGTGTGAGATTCAATTTTCGGAGCATGCGGAGCGATCAGACGGTCAGGATCTTCGTCGATTGGCTCGGCTGCTTGTACGGTGCGCCGGTCAACGAGAGTCAAAGTCTTGGCGGTTCGATTTGTCCCTGTCCATCTTTTAGCAGGACGAGAGTCCTACTGTGGTCCACGCCTCTGTACGGATGTAGCGCATCGAATCCGAATGAAGGGCCACACAGTCAAACCCAAAGACCCGTACGAAACGGACTTGGCTGACGACAAAGTGGTAGGCTGTACGGAATGGGCCCACTGGGCCACTTGCGGGTCAATAAGGGCAAATGTCCATCGTAACGGAAGACTCTTCGTCAGCTTTGTCGTATGTAATATCGTAACGGAGACAGAAATTTTTCCTCCATCGAGTCATTTGTAACACATAAAATGATGCCACGTGGATATTCCTCGGTGGACAATCGGGCAACGCTGAAAGTTTTGTAAAAGTGAACCCGGGAAAAAAAAATAGACAAGGACTAATAAAACGTCTACATTGTCACAAAAAATGTATAACCACGAATGGTTCCGTACCATCGTGATTGTTGTTTGCGCTTTCGCGTAATTCTAAAGACATACGTGGATTGTACTTTTGTACTATGTCATCATTCGGACAAGTTTCTTAGACACTTTCAATATTTCATTTCTTTTTTTATCTCCTGTAAACATTTTCTCTCCCCTGCCCGAGTACCGTGCGATTTGGTGACGTCGATTTTCGGGAGCCACGTGTACTCGTCGGTCCCTTGCCTCAAAGAGAAGCGACGTTTCATTTTCCGTTTGCGAGGCCGCAGTACTTCGCGCGGGTCCTTTGTCTTTTTGCGGTCAACGGACATTTGCCCTAAAGTTTGTCGATGAGGTCAAAACAAGACCTTGCGTAATGTCCAGCTCGCTAGATGACGTCATTATATGCACCGTACGGCTGACTCCTCTGGATACGCTTCGAGAGTCCCAATGCGCAAAAGTACATTTTGAAAAGCTGGCGACGGCGCTACGCTGACCTGCCAGCTCATTCCCGCATTTGTACGGCGATTCCGTACAGCTCACGCGGAAAACCGGTAAGTCAATCCACTTAGGTGAGTAGTCTCGTGCGAGCAGCAAACTGGAGCCCAGCACTATTTATAGCGCCAAAAAAAAATCAAAAACACAATTTCCCTCTCTACGTTTCTCCTCCGCTTCCCTCATCTCCTCCAATTTTTACACTTTCCTGTCACTCGATGGCGCTCGCCGCGACACGTGTCCTGGCCATAGCGGCTCTGTCTCTGGCTCTCCTTGCCGTCCGCCACTGCGAGGCCGCCGCGTGGATCTCGGGCGGCGCCTGGTTCTACGGCGAGCTGGACGGCGCGGCGGCCAACGGCGGCGCCTGCGGCTACAAAAACGTGACGGCTCTGTCCGGCTACGGCCTCAACACGGCGGCCGTGTCGTGGTTTCTGTGGGACAACGCCGGGATTTGCGGCGCCTGCTACGAAGTCAAGTGCGACGCGAACAAAACGACAAAGTCTAAAACGAACAGCAGCGTCGAGAGAGACCGAATTAGTGAGTTTTAGAGTTTTATGTGAGTGTGTGAGTGTGAATAAAAATTTCTATCTAATAATGTGTATGTGCTAAGCCTTTTTGTTTTGGCAATGTGAATGTGTATTTATTATGAGTGGTTATTGCTTCCCCTTGTGTGCTGCACACTCTATGTTTGATATACGACCCTTTCAAACACAACACGCGCACAACACTTTATATCGAATAAATTACTTAAATGAACTACTAAAGAAAAGAATATATTGGAGGGCTCTCCCTTACGACTCCCTCTTTCTATCTCTTCCCCCCCTCTGAAAACATATCCCACTCTTCCTCTCCCGTCTCCACTCCCTCCCTCTTCCTTCCTCATTGCCGTCTATTTTTCCTTTTTACCTCTTATCGTCCCCCTTTATCCTGGTTTTCATCCCTCTCTCCCACTCCCAAACTATACCATTTTCCTCCAATTCTTTTTTCCTCCCTCTCCCTCTTCCTTTCACCCACCAATTTTCCCGTCGTCCCATTGCCCTCCTCTCGCACTGTCCCTCTCCATCTCCCTCCCTCTCTCATCCATTTCCGTCTTTACGTCCCACTTCCATTTTCTCTCTCCCTATCTGCTCCATTTCCACCTCTCCCTTTCCCCGCTCTTCTTTCATCGTCTCCTACCCTCTCTTCCCTTCTCCATCTCTCCATTTCCCTCTCACCTTCTCTCTACCTCTTCCATTCCCCGTCACCCTCTGTCCTCCCTTACCCTCTCCCTCATTCTCTGTGTCCATCCTCTGTCTCCATCTCCCTCCGCTTCCCTCTCTTTAGCGTTTCCTTTCCCCCATTTGCTGTGTCCCACTTTCCTTTTATCCCTTGCCCTCCCACTCACCACGCCTCCCTCCTTTAAGCACTCTCCCTCTCTCTCAATCTCCCATCCTCTTTTCCACTCCCCCTCCCTCCCTTTACTCTTGCCACTCTCTCCTCATCTACCTTTCCTACTTTCGCTCTCTCTCCCTTTTACTCTTCTCCCTTTGCCCCTCCCAATTTTCCCGTCCACCTCCATCCCCCCGCCTCCTGCTTTTTCCCTCTCCCTCCCTCTCCCTCTTCATTTTCCCGTATACCTTTACCCCTCACAATTTTCCCGTTTTCCTCCATATCTCCCCCTTTTCCTCTCTCTCACTCTCCTTTACTCTTTGCCATACTCTATCCCTCTCTATCCCCCTCCACTCCCTCTCACTTCCTCTTCCCCTCTCTTTCTCCCTTCCAATTTTCTGATAATCCTCCCTCTCTTTCTTCATTCCTCTCTCTCACCCTCTCCCTTTTCCATTTCCAATGTCCCTGTCTCTCTCTCTCTCTCTCTCTCTCTCTCTCTCTCTCTCTCTCTCCCCCCCTTTCCCTTTCTCTCCCTTTCACCAAAAAAAAAAAAAAAGAAAAATAAAAAAAAACTAATGAGAGAAAAAAAATGCGAGCAGCAAACTGGAGCCAGCACTATTTATAGCGCCAAAAAAAAATCAAAAACACAATTTCCCTCTCTACGTTTCTCCTCCGCTTCCCTCATCTCCTCCAATTTTTACACTTTCCTGTCACTCGATGGCGCTCGCCGCGACACGTGTCCTGGCCATAGCGGCTCTGTCTCTGGCTCTCCTTGCCGTCCGCCACTGCGAGGCCGCCGCGTGGATCTCGGGCGGCGCCTGGTTCTACGGCGAGCTGGACTGTTAGGTTCTTTGTGAAACGACGTCTCAGTTATGTTGAGCGTCGTAATATAATTTTATATTGTTACGCGTGGCGTGGCGTGATTAGTTTAGTTTCATTTAGTTTGGTTTTGGTTTTGCGTGCGTAGTACTTTAGTATCCTAGTATCGTACGGCGGTATGTTTGTTTCGTACAGTACCGCGTCCTTTATGTAGTTTCGGTAGTTGTTTGTTTTGATTGGTTCGCGCGCGTACTTTTGTACGACGTGCCATTGTCCTGTATTTGTTGTTTCGTGAGAGAGAGTATTTAGGACTTAGTCGTTTGGGAGAAAAGTATCTTTTGTAAGGGGAAAACTTCCGGTGAAATATATTTGTCTTTTGCTGGAGTGTCTTCTTCTTGCTATCTCTTGCTTCCGCATTATACTCTATCTTTCTTCTATCCTTGTGTGTATCGATCCTAACAAGTGGTATCGGAGCTAGTTTGCTCCTTTAAGAGATCTCAAGGTGGCAAGTCTTGCCGCCATGGGGGGAAAGAAGAAGAAGTCCTCATCGACACCTTCTCCTATTGCGGCTCCTAATCCGGATCTACCGGATCTACCGGATCTGGCCGATTCATCTCCAGATCAGAGTGTGAAAGATTTCGGCTTCGGAGGAGAGACGACTTTTGAAAAGGGCTCTCCCTCCAATCCACTTCCTAAAGATGAGAAAGAGAAACAAGAAGGGGTGGTGTTGACCGAAGATCGTCTCAATGAGTTGTTTGACGGCTTTCTTACTCTAGTAGATCAAAGGATCACGGATGCCAATCGAAAGGGGAAGTTTAAAGTGGAGGAGGAGGATCCGATCTTGAATACTTTTGAAGTGGCTTCGGATGGAGGGGTCGAGAATGACGATATTTTGAGGGAGGCTCTCCGAAAGGGGAAGTTTGTGATCGAGAACGACTCGGATCTTGAATATGAATCCGATGACGAGTTACCGATCCCTTCTATGCCGGGGAAGATCGTTCTCTTTAACGGATCTAACTACCAAATATGGAAGAAATATATCAAGGCGCAACTCATTCTCCGTCACCTTTGGAAGATCGTGAATGGAGAAGAAAAGATGCCGATCGACGATCCGAAGGCTCGCCGTCTTTGGAAGAAGAAAAATCTTGCGGCCATCACCGGCCTCATGCAATCTTGCACCGCTTCGGTGCATGACCATTTCCTTACCCGAGATACGGCGCATGAGTGTTGGAAGGCGCTCGAAGGCCAATTTGAGAAGGGGCTCCAAAACAAAGGGCAATATGCCTACACGGATTTTATCCAATTTAAGATAAAGTCTAATGAATCGATCGATGATGCGATCAAGCGATACAACATTATTGTGGAGCAACTCTCGAATAACGGTCGGATTATTATCGAAGAGGACAAAGTGATCGGCCTCATCAACGCCTTACCCGACAATCTCACTTATCTCAAGGAGATTCTTTGGGCACAAACAAATCCGAGCTACGAATTCATCGTGAATTATCTCAAAACCACCGAGAGAAATCGCGGAGGTCCTCCTAAAGCTTCGGCCTCGGGTGGATCTCTGAACGCATCCTCCGAAGAACCCGCGGATCTAAATTTTCTCCGTGGGGGAAGAGGGGGAAGGGGAAGAGGAGGCGGATCGAGGGGAAGGGGAAGAAGCACCGAAAGGAGGGGAAATTTCCCCAGCCAATCCTCGTTCCAAGATCAATCTACTATTACTTGCTTTCGATGCAATAAATCTGGTCATATGTCCTCCTCTTGCCCGGACAAGGAAAAACAATGCCACTATTGCGGGAAATGGGGACATATTAGTCCCCAATGTTACGCGAGATCCGACGTCGGCGGCGTCCGCGGCGGTCGCGGCGGCGGAAACGGCAGATTTGCTGGACGCGGCGGTGGCCGATTTGATAGAGGGGGGCGCGGTGGACGTGGCGGCCGATTCGGCGGCCATGGACACTTCGTCGGGGAAAATGATGAAAGGGAAGAAGGTCCTATCACCTTTTCCACGTTGAACGTCACTAACGAACCCACGTCATTTGAAGCGCGAAACGACAAGGAGTGGATTATTGACTCCGGTGCCTCGCATCACGTGTGTACGGACGGCACGCTTTTCGACGAAATGCGCGCTTTAACTGTACCTAAAAATATCACAGTCGCAAGTGGTCAAGTCATTTCTATTGGTACAGTTGGAACTGTACGACTTGACTTGATTTCGCTAGATCCAAATGGATCTGAGCGAACCCACGAGATCCAGCTATTGAATGTACTCTATATTCCGGGCGGTTCAGCAAATCTTTTGAGCGTACCCCAAATCCAAAGATCTGGCGCGAGCGTGTACGCTTTGGGTGACTCGACAATCAAAATCGTACGATCTGATGGAGTCACAATCGGTGAGGGCGAAGTATCTGACGCATTTCATAGTCGTCTTTTGTGGAGGCGACCGAAATCCAAACGTAATGATTACGGCATCATAAGTCAGATCGCCGAAATCAAGGGAGATCTGACGTTATGGCACCATCGCATGTGTCATACGTCAGAACAAAATTTAAAACGTATGATAAAAGCCGGTTGCACGCGCGGTCTAGATCTGACGTCAGGTGAAAAAGTCAACGGCTGTACCGGTTGCAGTCAAGGTCGTCAAATCCGAAAATCGCATCCCACTAAGGACACAAATTTTCGATCGACACATCCACTTGAAAAAGTACACGTGGATCTTTGCGGTGATGTCAAGCCTGAGAGCTTAGGGGGAAACAAATATATAATGGTTATTGTCGACGATTATTCAAGATTTACATGGGTTTATCTCCTAAAAAATAAATCCGATGCATCCGCAAAATTTGAGGAGTGGCATGTTATGGCCGAACGGCAATGCGAGCGGAAATTAAAGGCGGTTCGATCCGATAATGGCGGGGAGTTCAAGGCATTTGATCCGTATTGTAAGAAATGGGGGATCCGCCAAGAATTTACGGCATCTTACTCACCGGAATCGAATGGAATCGCCGAGCGCAAAAATCGCACACTTCAAGAAATGGTGCGCTCGATGATTCACGGATCGGGAAGGAAGGAGTATTTATGGGGAGATGCAATCTTAACGGCTAATTATATTTGTAATCGTCGACTTACCTCCATTTCGGGCAATAAGACTCCTCACGAGTTATGGTATGGTCGAAAGCCCTCGTTACATCATTTACGAATTTGGGGATGCCGTGCGACGGTGTACATCGAATCGGTCAAACGACGAGGTAAATTTTCTTCTCGTAGTTGGTCGGGAATTTTTGTGGGGTATAGCTCCAAAGGGAGCTTATACCGGGTTTATGATCCGATTCGGCATGTCATTGAAGAGAGTCGTAATGTGAATTTCCATGAGGATCTCAAAGTTGCTATCTCTCGTTCCGAAAAATCCTCTACTAATCATGATTTTCTTGAAATGAATGAGACTCTCTCTTTTCCTCATCTTGATGATTCGGATTCCGACAATGAGGCGGATCCGATCGTCAATATTAAGAGGGGGAAAGTTAATTCCGAAACACATCCGGAATTAATTAATTTTGACGGGATCCGAAGTGAAAAATCTCGAATGTCTTCGGACACTCACCGATCTATAAGTTCTAAATCTCCGAGTGCTTCTTTCCACGAGGAAGAAACCGAAATCGAAATATCCGCAAATAAAAAGGAAGATAACATCCCCTTGAGAAGGAGTCAACGTGAGACAAAGGGGAAGAAACCGGATCGGCTATCATTTGATCGCAAAGGTGGAAATATCGAAAATTCCAACTACTTTATTTCGGCGGCCTCGGAGGAGGCATTTATTTTGTAGCAATCATTAACCGAAAATATGCCCGGCGATCCCCAATCTTACGCCAAGGCACGAAGTTCTAAGGATTGGGAGGATAAGTGGAAACCGGCGTGGGAGAAGGAATTAAAATCCATTATTGATAATAAAACTTTTGAGGAGGTGAGTTTACCGGAGGGGAAGAAGGCGATTGATGCTAAATGGATATTTAAAACAAAAACTGGTGCTACGGGGGAGATAATAAAATATAAGGCTAGATTGGTGTGTAAAGGCTTTCAACAAATAGAGGGGGTTGATTATTCGGAAACTTATGCACCGGTTGTTAAATTTGATTCTTTGAGAATGATAATTGCTATTGCGGCCGCGGGGAATAAGCATATACATCAAATGGACGTAGAAACAGCCTTTTTAAATGGAGAATTAGAAGAGGAGGTTTACATGAAGGTGCCCGAGGGTGTGCCTTCAAAAGAAGGAAAAGTATGGCGGCTGCGAAAATCCTTGTACGGATTAAAACAAGCGCCGAGGACTTGGTACCTTCGTCTTCATAAGGTACTTACTAATTATGGTTTTGTTCGTACAATTTCGGATTCCGGAGTTTACGTGAAAGGAGAGGGAAAGGACCAAATTATTTTTTCTGTGTATGTCGATGACTTCCTAATGATTAGTGACACGTTGTCTGTTATTAATAAGTTAAAAGAGTACCTAAGTATACATTTTAAAGTTACAGATCTTGGAGAAGTAAGGTACATCTTGGGGATAGAAGTCATTAGGTCGAGCGAGAATGTAATTAAATTAAGTCAAGCTCGGTACTGTAGAGAGGTCTTGACAAGATTTGGTATGATTGGCGCGAAATCTGTCTCGACGCCATTAGATCCAAAAGTACAGTACAGGAAGTACGAAGAAGAAGAAAATGTTTTAGTTCCATACCGTGAAGCAGTTGGTAGCTTAATGTATTTAAGTGTAGGCACGTGTCCGGATATTGCGTCGGCGGTGTCAGTTGTCAGTCGTTATTGCAACGCTCCAAAAAAGAATCATTGGGAGGCAGTGAAACGGATATTTCGCTATTTAGCTGGTACGATCGATTTTGGCTTGGTGTATGCGTCCAAAAGAGACTCTTTGCAGTGTATCGGTTATTGCGACGCAGATTGGGGTGGAGATTTCGACAGTGGAAAATCCACGTCAGGGTATGCATTCATTTTGGGCGGCGCGGCAGTATCTTGGAGTTCGCGACTCCAACCTACGGTTGCGCTAAGTTCCACAGAATCAGAATACATGTCTGCGTGTCATACTGCGAAGGCGTCTGTGTGGATCAAGGAAATGCTTGGTGAGTTGGGCGTTTTGATTGGTTGCTTGCAGATTTTTTTCTGACAGCATGAGTTCGATGGCGCTTGTGAAAAATCCGGTCTTTCACAAGCGAACAAAACATATTCGCATCCAGTGGTATTTTGTACGAGATTTGGTTGTTGCGAAGGAGATTGAATTTACGTACGTGTCGACTTTGGAGGAAGCCGCGGACATGTTGACTAAGGCGGCGGTTTATGACGTACTTTTACGTGGACGACCTAAACTAGGATTGTTTTAGTTTAAGAGGGGGGGTTTCACAAAGAGAGGGGGATTGTTAGGTTCTTTGTGAAGCGACGTCTCAGTTTTGTTGAGCGTCGTATTATATTACATTTTTATATTGTCTACGTGAAGCTTTGTTTGGCGTGACGTGATTAGTTTAGTTTTATATGTTTGGTTTTAGTATTGCGTGCGTAGTACGTTGGTACCCTAGTATTGTACGGCGGTATGTTTGTTTCGTACTGCACCGCGTACTTTATGTAGTTTCGGTAGTTGGTTGTTTTGATTGGTTCGCGCGCGTACTTTTTGTACGACGTGCTATTTTCCTGTACTTGTCGTTTCGTGAGAGAGAGTATTTAGGACTTAGTCGTTTGGGAGAAATTTAATCTTTTGTAAGGGGAAAACTTCCGGTGAAATATATTTGTCTTTTGCTGGAGTGTCTTCTTCTTACTGTTTCTTGCTTCCGCATCTTATTCTATTTTGTTTTCTTCTACCTTTGAGTGAATCGATCCTATCATATAATCCTCCATTTTCCCATCCAAAAATCCCTTTCCACTCTCGCCATCCGCAATAATGGGCTTCAAAGTGGATGTCGTAATCTCGGAGAACTCTTCCGCCCTCTTCTCGTGACTTTCGAGGTAAGTTTGTCCCAAAACTCCATGGATAAAGGTGGTCCTCTGCAAAAGAATGAACAAAAAAACAAACATTGTAAGTCATCCACTCTGATTAAGCTTTCCACACTCACTTCATCATTTTTTCTGCAATTTCCAAAACCGAAATTAAACCTCCCAAACTAGACAAACACCAACAACTTTGAAAGAAGACCAGAAAATACGAAAACTTACTCTCCAAAATCATAACCGAGAGATGAAATTCTTACCTCAAGTTCGTTAAAGGCCACACTAATATGGACGTAAACTTCCTCAGGTGTTTGCAATAGAGGATTGGCCACACGCAGACGCATATCCATATTCAAAAGACCCGCAATTTCGACCGAATAAAAGTCAACATCGTATTCTCCCTCATTCTCATATCCCTCAAGACCAAAAGTCAACCCTCCCGCCAGCTCGGCCTCCTCTCCCACCGCCATTCTTGGCAAAACCTCTCCATCCAGTTCCGCCTTCTCCAGAAATCCCTCTCCTCTGCTTAACTCTCCCCCAGCTCTCGCTACAAGACGAAGCTTGTGCTCAACTCCCTCAAAAGTCCACACTATTCCCAACTGACGGATCCATGTGCGGATCGCTTTTCCGTTGTGAAGAGCGGAACCGGATTCCGTTCGAGTGTCGTAATACCCAACCATATACATGTTAATTTGGATGTTTTTGTCGGAAATAAGAGCGAAACTCTTGTCAGGAATTCCATTAAAGTCATATTTTGTGCCGTGGGCTCCGGTCAAATGGGGGTCGTTGAGGCAATCGGGAATTTGGCATTTAGCGCCGACGGCACTGATTTCATAGCCCCCATTTTCACCCACATAAACTGGCTTCGAAAAAGGTCCATAAAGGAAACAAAGGCCTTGTTCACATTTTCCACAGCCACTGGAAAAACCCCAAAACCCAGACACCGCGATGAAAAGTGTTAAATCGATAAAATACGAAGAGAAAAAAAATCATGCAAGGAATTTCGTTTGATGAAAGACTAAATACGGAAGTTTTGAGGATGGCAAGGGCACAGATGGGGAAGCAAAGCAAATGTAAATTACTCGTTAGGAAAGATAATGGATAAATAAAATCAGTTACATTTCATGTTTAAAAAAAAAAAAAAAGTAGAAACTGACAGTATCAAACAGAGTACATTTGAGTAAATTTATCTCAAATAGAGGAAGCTGAAGAAATCCAAAAACTGATGAGCATTACAATCATGGCAACACTTCTGAAAAACATGAGTAAAAAAATAAATAAAAAGCAGTATAAAATGAGAAAAAATCCATTGTGCGAGGGGTCCAATTGTCCTTACACTTTGACGAATTGGTAGTATTTGCATTTGAAGTAGTATTTGCAAAGAAAGCAACATCCCGCGGCTCCTCCGGTCGACTCCACCACTTCAATATTGGAGCTGGCCTTCACTCTGCCCGCCTTCGTGACGGACTTGGGAACGACTTTGGAGTCGTAGGTAGACTGTTTGTACCCATATTCGCCCTTCACGAGAGGAATCTGCAAAACCCAATTAAAAAAAAAATGTTTTAGGAACAAATTAGAGTCAAGTAGATTGTTTATTCTCCCTTTACAAGAGGAATCTAGGAATCCCAATTGGGAAAAAAGGAAAAATATGAGAGAGTTTTGTACGTTTGGTTGTTTAAGACGGATTTTACTTCTTTTCAAAAATGTTTTTTTGTTCTTGAGGTTTGGGCAGTAGTCATAAAAAAATTATCCCAGAAACAATTTAGAAATTTAGCAATTCGTTTTTTTACGTACATTTTTGTCACAATTTCTCCAAATATTATCCGATCCGCTATCTCCAAACAAACACATTTTTTCAATTCAAATCATAGACCAAATGATAACAAAAAAAATAAACTTTTCTTTTTTTGAACCTACCCAAACCCAATTCTGACCCGAAAGACAAAAAAATCATCTTCCCAGAATTACTACTTTCATATTTTATTTAAGGAAAAATTCCCACCTTGAAATAAGATTTAATTCCTCCATTTCTGCAACTCCCCGTATCGCAACTCAAATTTTTGTCCAAATCGGGTCCTGAGCTTTTGAAAAGAGTCACTTTCCCTGCCACATCCACCTCCTCCCAAGCATCCACACTAATTATGGTGCCGGCCACCACCACTGCCATAACGGCCCAAAGAGTCGAAATCATCTTCGACCTTAAAATAAATTTTGAGTCTTTATATAGAACTGGAGGGGGAAGAGAGGGAGGGACAAAAGGGAGAGGGAGAGGGAGAGGGAGAGAGAAGGCAGATTGATGGAGAGAGAAGGCAGATTGATGGAGAGGAAGTAAGAGACGGATGAGAATAATTTTAGGAATTGAGAGATTTAAAGGGAGAGAGGATTTGTCGAACGGAAATTAGTTTCCAGCGATACGTGTCACTCTGTGACAGTTCAGATGAGGAAAACAGACGTCGGAGGTTCGAAAGGCCTCTTTTGTCGTTTTCCCGGGAATAGACAATTGAGTGAAACTCTACAGAAAACGAATTTTACCGTTTCAATAGTCTGCAGATTATTGTGCCGTAGACAGGACCGTACAGGTAGCTGATTTTAAAATCGGCGGTTTGGCAAGTTCAAACTTCACTTGTCATATACCGTAGTTCAAAAGTAAGGTGAAAGTAGGCCCATACAATATGCCTATTGTATGCAAAACATACAATATGACCTTAAGACCCATATTGTATGGGTCGCAAAATGAAAAAAAATAGTAACAGGGTTGAGTTGCACATCGATCGATTTTCAGTGGCGAAAAAATTACTAACGCTAATTACGATTCACGGTGCTGTAGATAGGACCGTACAGGTAGCTGATTTTATAATCAGCAGTTTGGCAAGTTCACTTGTCGTTTGCGATTCGTACGAAATCAGGATGGTTTTATATTGTACCGTAGGGATCGAACGGCAGAGATGATTCTAAAAGCAGCAGTTAAGCAAATCGTTTTGCTTATTTGGTCGTTGGAACGCTGAGGGAATTTACACCGTGTATCGCAATTAGTGCAAATAACTATTTCGCCACTAAAAACATTTTTTCTCCGCACACACTCGTCTGATTTTCAGTTTGAGACCACCAATAGGAAGCTGAGAACTTCACCTCTCAATCGCAACCGTCCGATCCATAATTGGACAAGTGTTGTAATGAGAAAAGATGTTTTAAGCGGCAAAAAAAGCATTAACACAAAGAGTATGGTTACATCAGGAGGTGTCTGTCATAGTACGGACAGCAAAATTTCTTTATTACAGAGGCCTCGGTTACATCGCGTATCGTCTGTAAATTAGTTTTTACATACGTGTTCTGATTTGAGTGGCTCCACGTGAGTTGACGATCAAATCTCTAAAATCGTCAAAGACTTGGAAACCGACCATTTTCGTATGGAAATACGTACTTGCATTTTACGTACGTGTAATTCGCAAGTGTACCGCATCAATGTACCTCAGAGATCTCCTTCACTCTGCTGATTTTCAGGAAAAAACCGTATTCCTTTTCGGCAAGGATTTTAAGGTCACCTTGTCCGAAGGCACGTGACTTTGGGAACGTGTGAAAATTTTCATTTTCATTGATGCACGTGTCTATCGTCCAGGTGTAGTAAATTGACTGGTTCTGTATTGGTGAACCCACCTCCGCGAGGTGGGTTCACCAATACAGAGGCGGATGGAGCGATTGCTTCGCAGATGAACACCAAAATGTAATCGGACAGTCGATGAATTCTCCCGGATACTTGGAGAATCGTAATCTTATTTTCTGTAATCTTGTTTTCAAGAAACTCAGGAAAATATAGTACGGTATAGTACGGGCAAGTACAAAATTCTGTATTAAACCTCACTTTTCGCCTGATGAAACCATACCCTAATAGCGATTCACGGTTTACTGTAGCAGATTACTTGTATCGTAGTAAGGACTGTACGGCTAGCTGGTTCTCATTTTAAAGCGCTTGAGACGCCAGCCATACACTTTGTGACTTGTCGCCTGTCGTTTACCAATGCTACAAAGTCAATTGAGGCGTTGAACGTACAGTTATAAATGGGAAATTAGGTGAAACCTGAAACGCCTTTGCAACTTCGCAGTTTTGGAACAAGAGGCCCCTTATTGGCGCAAAAAGTTAACGGACTTGCGGGTTGAACTGGCCCCGTTTGGCGAGAACACGATGGAACCAAATTTAACCGTTTTTTTCACAGTTCGGATCGCTTAATTTGCTTTTCGGGTAAATAACCGTTTGGTTCGGTTCCGGCGGTTTCAAAAACCGTTTAGTTCAGTCAAGCCGAACCCGGATGAACCGATGTACGAGTATACGGTGATAAGGTACCTTAAAGTACAAAAGTATCCGAGGTACATGTGAATAAAAGTATACCAACATAGCTTACTAAGGCTACGTGTCCATGTACTAAGTGAGGGTATTTTTTGTCTTTTTCTTCAATATTTGAATGATGCACCTAGAAAATCAAAACCGAATTATAGTTTAAGTCATCTTGAAACTTAGTATGTACTTCAGTTTGGCTTCTTACGTTTATCGAACCATTGCCACGTCGTGCCAACTCATCTTCAAACTCAAACCCAAGTCACCTCCAGAGTCGGTTCTAGGAAAGTAACACTAGCACACATTCACATAATTTGAAATTTGTTGCACAAGAGAGAGCACACTTTAAGAACTATGGTCAGTTTGTTGTGAATCCTTCAAAAAATAATCAAACGTGTCAATTTTTGAATGTTTGTACACTCAATACTCGTACAAAAACGTAGACAAAACATTAGAGAAAACACTACAAAAAAAAAGGAGTGCATTATATGATCCATTTCCTCGAGGTACTATCGTTAGTGTCAATGATTTTGTTGATCCCCTTGTAATGGACCCTCTCGTGAGTAAAACAAAAAGACTGTTTTTTTTTGTTGACAAGACACCAACGATCTTAACAACTCCGTGCACTGTTGAGTTATTGAAAGTAACCCCAAGATTCGTTTCACTTACAAACGCTATATAATCTAAGATGGATCTGCAAAATAGTATCCTAAACTTGAACTAGGAACGATATGTGCCCAAAAAACCAAAAATTAGGTGTCCGATGTTGTTTGTGACAAAATTTTTCTCCATTTTTTTTTCTCGGTATTCCAATGTCTAAAAACAAAATTCATCACCAAAAGGTACAACATTTGTAGATGTTACATCTTTATGATTGTATTTAATATCCGACCTACTTGATGGTACACAAGTTGTTTTACCAATCTCTTCCACATGTTTTACGTCGCACTGCAAACGAAATTGGGCTCTAATGGCTTGTATCATTGCTAAAAAACAAGGTTTTTGGTGGGAGACACTCATATTTCAAAGTTTTTGGTGGAAGACACCCGTATTTTAGCTCATGCAGACTTTAACGTCGATAAAGGCATTGTACCATTTCAGTAATATTTAATGTTTACTTGTTCAGTTTTTTTCGAGCGAGGCCTAGGATAAAGTCCCTCAATTCTTTCACTAATCTGTGAAAATCACCCATGGCTCCAACAACATGTGGTTGATTAAGTTGTCACTGTCAAGATCAACTACTTGCTTGAGGGACTCCCTACGATTGAAACACGAGTTTCCGAAAAACCCTAAAAAAACCATGTTTCCTCACGCCCATCATTACGTAATTGAGTTTCAACTGCCTCTTATAGAACACAACTACGCGCATCGAGCTTGGGCAAGCAACTTCAAATTATTTGCTTGGAGATCTTTGGGACCTCGGGCTTCTCGTTCAAAATTCTTATGTACTTGACGATCTTTTAAATCTAGAGGACCTTGTAGCCCTTATCCATCTTTCATATAGACTTTCTATCTCCAACGTTTTTCTATAGCCCATATTGGTTCCTAATCCTTGACTTTTGTCGAATAATGCACGAAGATGAATGATGTCGCGTATTGCTAATCTCACCACCGTGCCATTTGGTGCATACATTTGATATTGCTAACTATTGTCCTTTAGTGTAAGGCTTTGGGTATACTACATTTTTCTTATGAAATCGTGACCTCATGCTTATTTGTGACCTTGTCCACTTCACTAATTCAAGGACTTTACGCTTTGGCTTCTTTTTTTTTTTTTTTTTGTCATTTCCCTCTCGAGCTGTCACTAAATAACGTGTAAATATAGTCAATTTTTTTTTCAAAGGTTTTTCATTGCTTTCTAAAATTTTCGTGTTCCATTTTGAGGTGGGGAGTGGTAACGAAAGGTGGAGGGAGAGAGGCGTCGACGACCTAGACTTTGCGATGACCCATGAATGAAAATGATGGCTAGAGAGCGTGCAAAAAAAAAAACAAATCGCTTACATGTTCAAATCATGTGAGACTTGCAAAAGAATTATAACATTTGTTGGTTAAAACATTACATTGCTTTGAAACGACTCGCTTGAGTTTCAAATTGATCTTCCACAACGTGGCACTCTTAAATAATACTATTGTTTAAGGTTTAATTAGTATAAATTGTTTTATTTTAAGAGGTATTAATATAGTAAAACGTCGAAAATATGACCATCCGAACAAAAATTGATCCCTATTTGGTACAAAAGTACATAAAATATCAGATAACAACATTGAGAGGAATAAGTGATTGGTGTCGAGATGGGAAAGCGCACTCAATTTTGATCAAACATGTCTCATTTGTACAGATTTTGACATTTTTACAAAATTTCGTTATTATTTTCGATTCTTTGAATCTTACGTAAAATGTGTATAATTTTCATACGGATAAAATGTATGGATTCCGTGTAAGGAAAATAAATAAAAAAAGACGTTACTTCATTTCCGCACGCGAATACAATCTCGTCATCATATTTTTTCATTATTGATTATATGTTTTCATATTTTTTATTTTTAGTATGAAATGAAAGTCGGTCAACACATTATAAAAACTTTTGAATTTTGTTTTGTGCACATATTTGTTAGTTTTGAGGCGTTTCATGCGTGCGTTTTATGCGCGTGAGACATTTATCTTTTTGATTGATGATGATAAAGATTGTGAAAAATCACGCGAACCTGTTCTTACATGTTCAAACGGCGATTATGTAAACACTATAGTTGTCCAATTCGTACTTTTTTCTGAAAACTACGTAGTATTTGTTTGTTTCGTATGTTTCATAAATTTCGTATTTTTTTCACTATACGGAAAAATGTACGGACACTAAACAAAAAGACTTTGCTTAATTTATGTGCACGAATTATAATCTGTCCTCCTTCACAAGGAAGCCGCCATTGAAGATGCCATAAAATCTGCCATTAAACTTGTCATTGAAGCCACCCTTCAAGCTTCCACGAACCTCGGTTGAAGCATCCATACCTAGGCCACGGGGAATCGAGTGGGAGCATGTTAACGCTCCAGAACGAGAGCTACTTTCGAATAACAGAATATGCATCTGTATATAGTGCAATTTCCAATACAATGGTCAAGCCACTAGGATTAGAAACCATCTTCTTCGAAATGTGAAAGTGGGGTAATTGGTGATTGCATTTTATGTCCAGATAAGGTGAAAGAGGAGTTAAGTGCATCAAAAATCGCGAAATCTTCTCATGGCTCTTACAAACATGTCATATCCGATTTAGATGAACTCACTGGAAGTTCATGAAATTTTGTGGTCTCCATTGACCCACGGAAAGTGCAGCCTATGTAAAGCCTCTAGGATAAAATTTGCCACTTTCACTTTCCCACTAAATCAGTGCCGCCCAGGCACGCAAATATTTTCACCACCCTCACCCCAGTGAGGCCAAAACTCTCGTAAGTCAAACACAAAAAGAATCATTGAATTTGCTCCCCTGAGAAGTAAGTTATGGCTGGTCAAAGATGACCTTTATAGTTCTAGCTCTTTTAGAGAGAAGTACCTAAACATCACAAAGTATTGGTCTATCTACTCACGACTACCTACTACTAAACCCTAGTCCAATGGGAACACTATATAGTACAAGAAGGTAAAATGGCGATGTACTTATTGTACGGCCATTGTACGACATGGTCTACAAGGTGACACATGTCAAATCGGGAGCCATGGTTCCTCCTCCCATCTTCTCCCGTATCAAATAATGTGGCGCCACGTGGCACCGCGTGA
>JBBHKE010003362.1:0-73887 GCA_037447655.1 Zygnema cylindricum | reverse complement strand
ATATTTCGACCTTTGTCCCGTACGAATCTCTAGTTGTACTTTCGGATATGTACCTGTCACGTCACCGAAACATCAATTAGTACACGATATAATCATAATACCTGCCGACGTCTTACGGCATGACAAAATAGAAAAAGTTGTAAATCAGAAAATTGTTTTTACTGTAATGATTTAGGGCATACCTTTACGGTTCGTCCGTTATATAAGAGTGCATGTGTCACATGAAATTTCTGAAACTGATGGGATGAAAATCGAGTTTGACCCCCAACACGAAGGGTTACAGTTCCCATCGACGAATAGAAAATTGTTTTTAATGTAATGATTTAGGGCATACCTTTAGGGTTCGTCTGTTATATAAAAGTGCATGTGTCACAGGAAATTTCAGAAAAGGATGAGATGAAAATCGAGTTCGACCCCCAACACGAAGGGTTACACTTCCCGTCGACGAATTTGTATACTTCCGGACTGTTATTTTTTGAAATATGGAAAATGAGGAAGGAACGAAAAACTTTGTTGTCACCGAAAATAGAGTGGAGAAAGAGGTGACAGAAAAGGATTCGGTTTCTGTCAATTCTTCCGACAACAGATTGGTGAGTGATAAAGATTTACAAGAGGAAGAGGTTATTGAAGTGAGGATAGTTGGAGGAAGTGAAGGTCACTTGGGAGTGGAAACTGAAAATAATTTGCATGAGGAGATTAATGCACTTAGAGAAGGACAGAGAAAAAATGTTCATAAATTTGGAGTACGAGAGGAAATTTATAATATTGGAAAATAAAATAAAAATGCGAAAATTGAGAGAAAACCAAAATTCATTAAGAAAACGAAGAAAAGAAGTAGAATTCAAATGATTAACCGTATAAGAAAACATGTGCAAAAAGCGGTCAAAAGAAAACAACGTGAAAAGTAGTTTTATGGAGGTGGTTACCTTTAACATTCCGTAATTTTTGTGGAATTTCGGATTTAGCATTTTGATTTTTGAAAATGGTTGAAAAAAAAATTCTTTTATATTTTAGAAGACCTATAAAGAGGCAGCAGAAGCAATGGTGTGTTTAGGAAGGACGAATTTTGGAAGACATGGCAGCAGGCAGCTGAAGCAGTGGTAACGTCAGCAAAAGCAGTGGTGACGTTTGAACAAAAGAAAAAAAAGGAGGAAATTTGGAGGTACAGAAAGGTACACTTACATTTGACAAGCTGCATTTTTTTTTCGGGTGCACAAAACTAAATTTTTGGGGGAGTGTTGTTTTGAAAAGTTAGCTTCGTATGTACGCGACATTTTGTGCGCACGCGGCATTTTGTGCGTAAATTATTAATTGGATTTAATGTGGAGGTTCGAATGGATTCACAGATTAGGGGAGCGAACGTACAGATAAAACTAAAGTGACATAAGGGATTAATTGAGTGGCGCGAACAAACATTGAGAAATGGACGGCGGATCACTAAGCGATCTGATGTGAAATGTACGAAATATTTGAGTATATGCGCCGGCTGTACGTAGCGTCTTATTTGGCAAGTGGACGATAAATAACTCAGCGGCATTTATGGCAATGGACGCGATTTTGGTACGATAAGATATGGAGGGTACGATTTCATTTCGGCAAGTGGTTCGCGGTACATTTGGAGGGTCGACGGCGTCCGCCAATATTTTGAGGGCGTGATATCGAGACGACCATACGTGTATGATGTTGGTTCGCTACGTGGACATATCGGCGAGTGACTAAGCAAGTTGTCGCTTAGTACGCGGATTTTACGGAGGTGTCCGTGTAAATATTTGGTTGAACAGTGATCTGTCTTTTTGTTAATTAGTTATTAGTGTAGATTTACTCATTTTGACATACCTCTCAGTATTCGGGTATACTAACATTGATAGAGGTAGTTGGATAGCCTGCGTACACTCAATAGTAAGCTGTAGTGTATTTTTGTAGGACTTAGTCATTTTTGGTTTTTAGGAACTTTCAGTACCAAATCTGTTTATGGTCATTTTTGGTAATTTTTTCTAAGGTTTGCTCTCAGATCTGTTGGCACACTTAATCTGAAACTTTGCATGTGTGTTCCTCCTATTTTTAATATTGTCACAGATTTTTAGGGCTAGTGTGTGCCTGATATGTTTTTTACTTCATTGTGAAGTTATTCTGATTTTCAAAGTTATGGCACTGTTTTTCTGCAACTTTGACAGGATGATGTGATAATTCTGTTTGATACTTTTATATGAAAGTTTCTGAGAATTTTTAATTACCTAGAAACTATTTGTTT
This sequence comes from Zygnema cylindricum, assembly GCA_037447655.1. Classification (NCBI taxonomy): domain Eukaryota; kingdom Viridiplantae; phylum Streptophyta; class Zygnematophyceae; order Zygnematales; family Zygnemataceae; genus Zygnema; species Zygnema cylindricum. The sequence goes on along the minus strand of JBBHKE010003362.1, from coordinate 71,636 downwards.
ATGTATTTTCAGCTTGTTTAGTTATTTTTGTAGAATTCTGTGTGGATTCAAAGTAGGCTGTTTTTGGGGTAGTCGGTGGTGCTTCCGAGGGTAAATCCATGGTTGAAAATGGCTATGGACAACAAGACGCAAAAATAATTTCTGGATTTTCTCCCCTGAGCATTGAGTAATGGCTGGCCAAAGATGGCCTATAAATACAAAAGGTCTCTCAGAGAGAGGTGCCTCAAGAAGTCTAAGTCCTAAGCTCCCTCTCTGAATCCCCAACTACCACTGTACCAAACGAATCATAAGACTGTAAAGTACAAGAAGGTACAGGTGCCACTGCACTTCTTGTACGGCCATGGTACGGCATGGCCGTCTTGCTTACGCCTGTTAGTTCATGAGCTGTAGTTGCTCTCGCCGTAATATTTGCTGTCCACTCATGGCTTCTCACGTGTCGTCCGCTGACATTGGCTCGCAAACCACCATATGTTCACTTCGGTGTGTTGGCTCCGCTGTGAGCCGTCGATCTAGAATTGACATTTGATTTCGTCCGTTGAAATTAAATGTCGTTTCATTCATTTCGTACGGTCTAGTATTTCGTGTAGTCAAGGTTGTTGTTCTACAACCACCGGTGCAGGTGGAGGAGCAGCAGTAGTAGTAGAAGCTGACAGGATACACACTCAAAAGCTATCAAGAATCCTACCAAACAACTTTTTTCAAGTGCTCACCAAAGCTTATATACACATTAAAACTTAACAGAACTCTATCACAATATAGAGTAGAATAAACACTGATAACTCCCAAAGTTTTAGTACAATTAACTTGACAACTCTTAAGATAGAATACTCAGAAGTTTCTTAAAATCTGTTTGTAGTTTTACTACTATGAAGTCTTTATACATAAAATGCTCTATGTCCTAAGTCTTATCCTCGTAGTGAGTATCTACTCAATGTAGTACCGCGGATACAAGTGTACCTGAGAAGAACGTCCAAAAACCAAACTGCCACTAAGATCTTACTATTCCTAATCCTGCCAAACCTAATCTACCATTGTACAATCAACATAACTCATAATCTATACTAAGTGATTGTACAAATACTTGTCGGCAAAGTCACTTGTGATACTCTTATGAATCTCGTCCGTTGACTTAATTTGTATCAATCGCTGTTGCGTTGTGCCGTACCAAATCACATTCATATCATTTGCGACTGCGTTGACCTATATCGATTCATATCCTAGAATAGCCGCAGCTCCGTTGTCTTGTCTGTGTCGCAGTTGGGTTGTTCTATCTGCCTCGCAGCTGTGTTGTTTTGTCTGCATCCCAGCTACGTTGTCCCATTCAATGTGTACACGAATATGTGTGAAATTCTGTGGTCTCCATTGACCCACAGAATGAGCAGCCTATGTAAAGCCTCTAGGATAATATTTGCCCTTTCTACTTTCCCGCTGAATAAGCGCCACCCAGGCACACAAATATTCTGACCACTCTCACCCTTGTGAGGACAAGACTCCCCTGAGTCAAACGCAAAAAGAATCACTGAATTTGCTCACCCGAGCAGTAAGTTATGGCTGGTCAAAGATGACCTTTATAGTTACAAGCTCTCTTAGAGAGAGAGGTACCTAAATATTACTAAGTCTCGGTCTGCCTACTCACGACTACCTACTATTAAACCCTAGTCCAATAGGAACACTATAAAGTACAAGAAGGTACAATGGGCGATGTACTTATTGTACAACTATTGTACGACAAGGTCTACAAGGTGACACCTGTCATATCGGAAGCCATGGTTCCTCCTCCCATCTTCTCCGGTATCAAATAATGTGGCGCCACGTGGCACCGCGTGACGCTATATCCGTATGCCGCCGAAAAGCTCACTTCGCGTGGCGGCTATAATGCCGGCCGTCCGATCAAAACATATTTTACACGGTTCAGATTCGCGTACATGCAGAAATTGCTCATTTTGGTTAGTCTGCTGTTAATTAGCTGTTTCGTTAATATTTATATATTTATGAAACCCGTCACGTGTATCGTTTCGTAACGCCTTAATGGTTAAGGCGTTAGGCTACAAAGACTATAGAGGTCACAGGTTCAAATCTAGTACTAGGCACTATTTTAGCCAAAATACCCTTAACTGCAAAAACTGCCACTTTCTAAATATGGCGGCAGCCATGGCGCGCCTTTGATCCTCACTCTCTTTCTTTAAAACAAAACTAAAATAGGGAAGTGAACTATTAATTACCTCTTTTCAACACTCCCCTTAATTCCTAGTCACTTTTCAATTTTAATCCACAGTTTTCTCTGCAATAAATCAACTTAGGGGAAGGCACTGCTTTTGTCATCATGTCTGCAATCATTTCTCTATCAGTTTTATGAACCAGTTTAATAATTTTATTTTCTACCTTCTCTCTGACAAAGCTTAGTCTAATATCCATATGCTTAGCTTTGAAGTGATGTTTCGGATTAGCTGCAATCGAGATAGCAGCTTGATTATCACAAAAAACATTTTGAGTTCCAGACTTCATGAACCCAAGTTCTTCAAGAAGAGATTTAACCCACATTAATTCTTTGGTGGCAGCACAGGAAGCCATGTATTCAGCCTCCATAGTGGACTGAGCAACTACTTTTTGTTGCTTGCTACTCCAACAACATGCACCGGATCCAATTTGCAACACATATCCAGTCGTACACCTCCTTAAAGGCACATCTCCATAACTAGCATCACTCCAAGTGGTGATGTCAGTGTGCTCCCCTCCCAAATGCAACCATAATTCCCTTGTCCCCACCAGATACCTCATCACTCTTTTGGCAGCCTCCCAATCTCTCTTTCTTGGTTCATTTAGATTTCTACTAAGGACACCTACAGCTGCAGCTATATCCGGACGGGTACAGTTCATAAAATAAATTAAACTGCCTACAATCTGCCGATAAGGGATATTTTCCATAAATTTTCTTTCTATCTCGTCCATCTCATCATTAATGATGAATATTCCTCCTTCTTCACTCCCCTCACTCACTTTCTTCAAATCCATGGGAGTAGTACATCCGTTTGCTTTCTCCATTTGAAATTTTTCTAGCATATTACCGATTGCTTCTTTTTGAGTGAGTCTTATAATTCTATTCCCTCTATCTCTCTCCATCTGAATTCCCAAAATGTACTTTGCTTCGCCAAGATCTTTCATATCAAAACTGCTTCTAAGATCCCGTTTTAGTTTGTTAATTTTATCTAAGGACTTGCTTAAGACCAACAAATCATCCACATAAATAGCAATAAATATCACTCCATTCTCATCTTCAAATAAATATATAGAGTGATCTGAACTAATTCTGATATACCCCAAACCGGTCAGAAATTCGTCGAGCTTTATATTCCACTGTCGCGGGGCTTGCTTAAGCCCATAGAGTGATTTTATCAGTTTGCAAACTTTGTTTTCTTCCCCACTTTCCACGAATCCTTCCGGTTGCCTCATGTAAATTTCTTCTTCCAACTCTCCGTGCAAAAAGGCAGTTTTAATATCCATCTGGTGGATTTCCATATCCTCCGCTGCGGCTATACTTAAAAGGATTCTAACAGAAGGAAATCTGACTACAGGTGCAAAGGTTTCTTCGTAGTCTATCCCCTCTTTCTGTGTATAACCTTTTGCAACTAACCTAGCTTTGTACCTCTCAATGGTATTATCCGGGTTTAATTTAAGTTTAAACACCCACTTACATCCGATCGGTTTTCGGTCCGGTGGACAATCTACCAACTCCCATGTATTGGCTTCCATAATAGAGGCCATTTCTTCATTTATAGCTGTGATCCACCGGCTACTTTCTGGAGTGTTTATAGCCTCTAAGTATGTTTGAGGTTCATCTGGGTGAGACATCTTTGTGAGTTGGTTATTTGCTTGTCTTTCTTGAAGTCGTTTACTACTTCTTCTTCCCCCTTCAAAATCGGACGCCGGTATGGAAGGCATCCTTGGGTTTCTTTTTGGGAGATTTTCAGCTCCCCTATCTTCCAATTCTGGTGTCTCATCAAGTTCCTCATCGGTTTCCACTTCGTATTGTGGCGTTGCCTCGGATGTTGTCCTTTCCTCCTTCTCCTTTGGTAGATCTGCAGATTTTTCTTTTTCTCCCTCTTCCTTCTCTTCATTTTCAAAGTCAAAGTCAGAAAACTGATCCGTTTCAAATCTGATTTTGACTTCCTTATTATATTTGAATGGATCAATGGACTTCTCTTCATTCATCACCACTATGTGTTTTACCAAAATTATATCTCTCTTTTTCAAGTCATACACTCGGTATCCTTTTGTGCTCTCATCATATCCTACAAGATATCCTGGTTTCCCTCTTCCCTCTAACTTCCATTTAGTCTTATCGGAATCCAAACTGTAGACTTGACTTCCGAACACTCTCAAACTAGACAAATCAGGCTTTCTTCCTGTCCACCTCTCATACGGAGTTTCCTCCTTATTTGCTGAAGTTAGGACTCTATTTTTGATGAAATTAGCATAGTTCATAGACTCAGCCCAAAACTGCAGCCCTATCCTCTTATCACTTAACATACTTCTGGACATATCTCCTAAAGTTCTATTCACTCTTTCTGCTACTCCATTTTGTTCCGGATTATAGGGAACAGTTTTCTCATGATGAATTCCTTCTTCTTTAAGATATTCTTCAAAATCCCTTGAGGTGTATTCTTTCCCATTATCACTTCTTATCTCTTTTATTGAGGTTTCATGTAGCTTTTCACTCCATACTTTATACTCTTTGAAACATCTTAATACCTCTGACTTATGTCTAAGAAAGTATACTTTCGTGTATCTAGACCAATCATCTGTGATAGTTAACATCCATCTTTTCCCCCCATGTGAGGCATACCTAGCAGGTCCCCAAACATCAGTGTGAACTAGATCTAATACTTTCTCTCTCCTAAATGTGGTTGCCTTTGGAAATGGAAGTCTATGAATCTTCCCTTGGGCACATCCACTACAATCATCAAAGGTCTCATCATCTTCAAAAGTAATACCCTCCACTATTCCATTTTTCTTCATTTTCTTTAATCTATCTAGATGCACATGCCCCAACCTTTTATGCCAAAGCATCATCTCACTTGCACACGAGTAGAGAACACTCTTTTCATTGCAAAGTACAATTCTGAACATTCCTTGACTGCCCTTCTCAGCTATGAAATAAACCTCATTATCAAAGCTTGCTGTGAAGATTCCTTTCCTAGTTCCTGTTTCAAACTCCTTTTCATCTAGGACAGCTGTTGAGACTAGGTTCTTGCTAAGTTGTGGAATGTAAAGAACGTCTGAGAGTGTTACAATTGAGGCCTTTCCATCAACTAGAACCTTCAAGTCAACAGTTCCAACAAGACTTGTGGTTTCTACTCTACCATCTCCGTACTCTATCTCAACTGTTGGGATCTTTCTCAGTTTAGTGAACCACCGCTTATCTTTGCACATATGCATTGAAGCCCCTGAGTCTATGATCCACCCATCCTCGGGTGGATCCCTCTTACCTCCGAAAGCACACTTTTGTCTCCGTGGAATGTCGACATGCTTTTCAGTGTTTTTCGGATTAAGGAGAAGCTCCTCAAGCACCTCTTCAGGTTCAGTTTTTTCTTCCACTTCCTCATCAAGAACTTGAGTCAGGAAAGCCTTTTTCTTTCCTCCGTCCTTTGAGGTTCCTTGACCATCTTTCAGTCGAAGATCTGCAAGTCTGACACAATCTGCCATATAGTGTCCCGGTTTCTTGCAAAAGTGACATAATCCTCCTCGAGAAGTTCCTCTCCCCTGTCTATCAAATCTGCCACCTCCTTGTCCTCTTCCACCAAAGTTTCGATAAGGATCTTTCCCTCTCTCCTCATCACGCTTCCGCCAATCAGCTCCTGCAGACAATGCTTGAACACTTGGACTCCCTCTCCTAAGCTCTATGGTGCTTTCTTTCACTAAAATCATTCCCACAGTGTCATCCCAATTCCAATTGCTATCTCCTATGTCCTGCAATCGGTTAATGATATTCTCATACTCTTCAGGTAGTTTCATCATTAATGTGTTCACTCTTTGTCTCTCAGACCATGAGTTACCTGCACTCTCTAACTCTCCAAACAATGCTCCTAAATCATTGCAATAATTATCCATACTTCCTCCCTTATAAGTATAAGCTGCAATCTTATTTTCTGCCAACTGTTGCTGCTGCAATGATCCACTCTTATATTTGTTAACTAGTGATATCCAAATCTGAGATGAAGATTTGACATGCATAAGAGGAATGGCAATGCCCTTTGCTACACTTTTAAGAATTAAGAGCTTAGCAACCTTGTCTTTGTAGTTCCACTTTTCAGACTCTGATCTTTCGGTCTGAACCCTTGTCGTTGTTGCTGGTGGTGCTGCTGCCGGTATCGCCTTCGGCAATGGTGTTACTTGAGTTGCAACTCCTTCCTTTTCTCCTTCCATGACAATCTCTTCTCCTTCCTCATCTTCATCCTCGGTGATGGTGGCAGCTGTTCTACCAACTGTAGAGGCGGAGGTGCCAGAAAAACGTGTCCCTCCAAACCCAGGTGGAGGTGGGCATCGAATTTGTCCAGACACTATGCCCCATAAATGCTTCTCAAATAGTTCTCCCTCCATCATCATTTCCCAATAAAGAAAGTCTGATCCATCAAATATGGGCACCCTAGAGGGTGGGCCCATAACCTGAAATTCTGTGGTCTCCATTGACCCACAGAATGAGCAGCCTATGTAAAGCCTCTAGGATAATATTTGCCCTTTCTACTTTCCCGCTGAATAAGCGCCACCCAGGCACACAAATATTCTGACCACTCTCACCCTTGTGAGGACAAGACTCCCCTGAGTCAAACGCAAAAAGAATCACTGAATTTGCTCACCCGAGCAGTAAGTTATGGCTGGTCAAAGATGACCTTTATAGTTACAAGCTCTCTTAGAGAGAGAGGTACCTAAATATTACTAAGTCTCGGTCTGCCTACTCACGACTACCTACTATTAAACCCTAGTCCAATAGGAACACTATAAAGTACAAGAAGGTACAATGGGCGATGTACTTATTGTACAACTATTGTACGACAAGGTCTACAAGGTGACACCTGTCATATCGGAAGCCATGGTTCCTCCTCCCATCTTCTCCGGTATCAAATAATGTGGCGCCACGTGGCACCGCGTGACGCTATATCCGTATGCCGCCGAAAAGCTCACTTCGCGTGGCGGCTATAATGCCGGCCGTCCGATCAAAACATATTTTACACGGTTCAGATTCGCGTACATGCAGAAATTGCTCATTTTGGTTAGTCTGCTGTTAATTAGCTGTTTCGTTAATATTTATATATTTATGAAACCCGTCACGTGTATCGTTTCGTAACGCCTTAATGGTTAAGGCGTTAGGCTACAAAGACTATAGAGGTCACAGGTTCAAATCTAGTACTAGGCACTATTTTAGCCAAAATACCCTTAACTGCAAAAACTGCCACTTTCTAAATATGGCGGCAGCCATGGCGCGCCTTTGATCCTCACTCTCTTTCTTTAAAACAAAACTAAAATAGGGAAGTGAACTATTAATTACCTCTTTTCAACAATGTGGGTGTTAGTGCCATTCTGAAATACCTGTACTGTACTTAAGTACCGACGTGTGTCCTTGTGAAAATTACGCTACAAATTACTATTTTTTTGCCGTTACACTAATTTACTGAGACTTAAAGTTTTTCAAAATCAACACTCCCCTAAAGCTTTAGACTTAGTGCATTAGCACAGCTGCGATGTTAGAGCAACGCATTGCGATGTAAACTTAGCTCAACATAGCAGCATAGCAATGCAGAAACTCAGCTAGTCACCTAGTCCCACTGTATCTTAATGTCGTACTAGCGCAGCATGGCACCATAGCAATATAACACTCTCACCTTGTCACCTAGTCCCAGTGCATCCCTATAATACTTCAGCTTAGGAGCAGGAAGAGCTTTAGTGAGCATGTCAGCAATCATTTTTGCATCTGGTAAATAACATAATTTAATCACCTTGGAGAACACTTTTTCTCTTACAAAGTGTTATCTTACATCCATGTGTTTACTCTTGAAATGGTGACTCGAATTAGAGGCAATGGCAATGGCAACCTAGTTATCACACCAGATTACCTCTGGACCAACCTGCATGTATCCCAGTTCTAGCAACATGGATTTTATCCATAAGAGTTCTTTGAGGCCAAAACTTGTTGCCTTGTACTCTGAATCCATTGTTGACTGTGCCGTGACCTTTTGAAGTTTGCTGCTCCAACAACAAGTCCCGTTCCCAATTTGGAGAACGAATCCGGTGGTGGATTTCCGGCTTGGCATGTCGCCATAGCTTGCATCACTCCATGTTTGCAGCTTTACTTCTCCTCCGCCTAGAGTGAGTTTGAGGTCTTTGGTTCGTGCCAAATTTCTTAAGACTCTCTTTGTTGCATCACGGTTAGATTTTCTCGAATTTTCAATACTTTTGCTTAGTACCCCAACTGCTGCAGCAATATCAGGACGCGTACAGTTTATGAAATATATTACGCTTCCCACTATTTGTCTGTAAGGTATTAGTTTCATAGGATCATCCTCCCCTGACTCTAAATACTCACTAACAATAACACCCGGTTCAGTCTCATCTCCTTCTATCTTCTGTCGAAACTCCATTGGAGTTACACACCTTTTTGCCCCCCGCATTCCATACTTTTCTAACATGCTTTCAATAGCCTCTTTTTGAGTTAATTTTAATAATCTCTTATTTCTGTCCCTTTCTACATGAATACCCAATATATATTTTGCCTCACTGAGGTCTTTCATCTTAAACCGTGAATTTAAGGCAGTTTTGATTTTGTTCATTTCAGCCATTGATTTGCTAATTAATAGTAGATCATCTACATACACTGCTATATACACTATCCCATCCTCACCTTTTAGAATGTAAATAGAATGATTAGAGCTTATCCTTTGAAATCCTAGGCTAGTTAAGAATTTATCAAGCTTTAGATTCTATTGCCTAGGGGCCTGTTTTAGGCCGTACAAAGATTTTAACAACTTGCATACTAAGTGCTCTTTTCGTGGCTCTGCATACATTTCAGGCTGCTGCATGTAAATGGTCTCTTCTACCTCTCCATGCAAAAGGCTGTTTTCACATCCATTTGATGTATTTCCATATCCTTTATAACAGCTAGGGACAGCAAAATCCTAATTGTCAGAAATTTTACAACTGGAGAAAAAGTTTTTTCAAAGTTAATTCCTTCCGTTTCATTGTACCCCTTTGCCACAAGCCTAGCCTTATATCAATCAATGGTATTATTAGGATTTAACATCACCTTGAATACCCATTTGTTGTTGATCGTTTTTCTGTTGGGAGGAAGATCCACAAGCTCCCATGTCTGAGCCTCTATGATCGACTTCATTCTATGATTGACTTCATTTCATAGTTTGCTGCCTTGATCCAGTGATTTCGCTCCAGTGATGAGAAGGCCTCCGGATGGTGAGAGGCTCCCATGAGGCCGTTGAGTAGGCAAAGTGAGAGCTTGCTTGCAGTCGGATACTGGATCTCCTTCCACCCGGAAATTTTGAGGTTGAGATCGTCGGATCACGTGAATTTCGTTTCTGTCGTTGGTGTTGATCCGCAAGGATTGATCGCTGTTGTCTAGGCTAGAACCGAACTCTCTTAGAGTCAGGAAGTGTTGATTTGAGGCAGCTGGTGCCACCGAATAAGAAGAAGAAGCAACAGTAGCAGCTATTGCCATAATCACAATCAAAGTACAAAAGAGGAAACTCTCACGAATACCTACAAATGACCAACTTCACAATGAAGCCTCTAGCAAACGAGACACACACTAGGTCTCCAAATTTGCCACAATAAAGAAAATACACCAAAAAAATCACATGCAGGATTTCACAAAGTTTTGCCAAAGGATAACAATGATCTTACAATTCAAAAACCCCAAAAAATTGTGAATTACAATTCAAAAACCTCAAAAAACTGCTTCGCATTTTTCATACAAGGAATTCCTAACTTCCAAAATATTCTAATTCCTACATATACAAGTGAACCTACAGCTGTTCTAAACCGTACCACAATTACCATGGTCCACCGGTACACTAAATCTTTACCAAACCAAACCTCGCCGTTTACCGTACAAAGTATTTATATCAATCTTAACTCTAGCCGCCGCTAAAGTATGCAACAAAAAGTAGTTCACCAAAATGACGGCATAGTCAATATTTCTCTTCCAAAAATGACGGCGAACTGTGTCCGCCGTCCACGCATTCGTTCACCATTGAAGATGAACCTCCACATGTAAATCCGGTCCCCAAATGAATCTGTACTTCGTCGTCCAAATCAAACAACCTTGACTCCCCCACGGACCGACACGTGTGCCTGAGGTGTACCAAGTCTGTGTACTCTTTTTGGAGTTACATACAACACTAAATCTTGTCTACGACAATTCATCCTTCACACGAATTACTATGGCTACGATGCTCTACCATCGCAACTGTGATGTTTAGAGCAGCGCAGCTGTTCACTCACGCTGCTATGGCTGCGGTGTTCTGCAGTTGTGATATTAGAGCAGCGCAGCATGGCACCATAGCAACGAAATATAGAGTGGGCTACAGGTTTCGAGCTGCGATGTCAGACTTAGCCCAGCAGAGCTGTATAGCAACGAGATATAGAGAGGACTAAAGGTTTCTAAAAACAACACTCCCCAAAACCTTTAGACCCTCTCAGTCACTAAGTCCACATGCCTCTCTACAAAATTTTAATTTCGGTACAGGTAAAGGCTTAGTCATCATATCTGCTACCATCATCTCATCCGACAAAACCCTAATGTTCAAAATTGTGTTCATCACCTTCTCTCTTACAAAATGTAGCTTGATATCAATGTGTTTGCTTTTGAAGTGATGACTTGGGTTAGATGCAATCGCTATAGCTGCTTGGTTGTCACACCACACTATTTGAGGTCCTGATTGCATGAAATAAAGTTCTTGAAAGTTAGTCTTTACCCAAAGTAACTCTTTGATAGCTGAGCTAGCTGCCATGTATTCAGCCTCCATTGTAGAGTGAACTATGACTTTGTGAAAGCTTGTTGCTCCAGCAACATGTTCCACTTCCAATCTTCAGAATGAATCCGGGAGTGGAGCGGCGGCTTGGCATGTCCTTGTAACTCGCATCGCTTCAAGTTTGAATTTTTACTTCATCTTCACCGAGGTTGCAGATTCCTTGTCCCTACAAGATACCGAAGAACCCTCTTTGATGCCTCCCAATCCGATCTACTCGGATTTTTTAAACTCCGACTTAAAGCACCGATCGCTGCCGCAATATCTAGACGCGTGCAATTTATGAAGTAGATTAGAATGCCGACAATCTGACGATATGGAATGGCAGCCATAGAATCTGCCTCCTCGATTCTAAGGTGTCATCAAAAATGACTCCTCCATCGGTCTCCGTACCTTCCACTTTGTGGCTTAAATTCCATGGGAGTGGCACTACCTTTTGCCTCTACCATGCCAAACTTTTCAAGCATGTTCCCAATCGCTTCCCGCTGTGGAGGGAGAGTGGAGGGGAGGGGAGGGGATGTGAGAGAGAGGGAGAGGGAAAGGCAGAGGTAAGGGGAGATGGAGTGGGAGAGTAGAAGGAAAGGGAGGGGAGGGGAGTAACCCGTAATATCATTCTCGATCTCATGCCTTTGGAATAGCTTTTAAAGACATACCAACATTTATCCTCCCATGTATCTCTAACCCATATTATATTATGTTATATTATTACCCTTATATGAAGTATCTGGATTTGTTGTCTGCTTAACACACAGTCTCTAGGGAAAAATAGTATACACGAGATTCAAATCCCATATCCTTTTTAATTCATATTAATTTCAAACAAAAATAAAATGAAACAAAGTCCCTCTATTACTAATTTTTTCATACATGAATAATAAAAACGCATGGGATTGATTCTCCAATGGGAGTTTCCTTAAAAGTTTTGGGTCTCTTGTTGTTGTTGTCTCTTGATTTCTGAAATAGTCTCCCATTTGTTATCTTTGTTGTCTCATTAACAATTTCCTGCCTTCGCTACACAAATTTGTTTTTTCTTAGCTTGGGTCTTTAGGGCCGATGCCGTACATGCGTATCCGTTGAATTTCTTAAAAGTCCACTCCTTCGTGTAACACTTTGCTAAAATTTCACACGTGGCTCTTGAAAGAAAGGTTATGGTCTTTTTATTTAGTAGTGTGCACCCGACTAGGATTGATCTCAAGTCCTCGACATCTAAACACACCTGCATTTTTATAAAAAAATAAAGGTCTTTAGCTTTTTAGGTATTAAAAGGTTGATTCTAGTTTTTTTTTGGGTTCTTTAGGGAGTTTTGAACAAGAAATAGAAACATTGAGAATTGAAACATGCTCAGGTTTTTATACTTTTGGAAAAGTGAAAAAACGAAATCAACAGATTTCCAACGGTTTTTAGTGTGTTTAATAAAGGATTTTATAAAACTTTTCTTGAGTCTTGACCATGGGATAGCGTACCTCTGGAGTGAGACCTAAAGCAGCGTTGTTGTTAAGGATTAAGCGTCTGCAAAAGATTATGGGATTCAGAGTAAAGAATTTCTCCACATCGCCATTCATTTTGGTTGCAATAATCGAGTTACAAGTGTCCTCTGGTTGGACTTGGTACGGGAGAATACATGGGAGAGGATAGGGAGGGTCGCCTCTTCTGATGCTCACCTGAGGAAAGGGAGAGAGGAAGGGCGAAGATAAGTCGACAAACTCATAAGGCAAGTGGCGAAAGAATAGAGGATCACTTTATTTAGGACTTGATTTAGGGTTTTTTTTAAGGTTTTTTAGAGTTTTTAAAGTTTGTTGGGGTTTTTTAAAGTAAAAGTTTAAAATGATACGCATAAAGTTTAGGATTAGCTACAGTCAATGTAGCAAGCTGAGGCTCAGCGGCAGGTGCAGCAAGTAGAAGTGACAGCCACATGGGCACGATGCCATGACGGATAAAAAGACGCCAAGTTTTCTTAGCGTGCACAAGTTGATTGCTAGTACGGAGGAATATTAAAATAGATGGACATGTTATGACTTAATGTGGATTGAAGATGTGGCGCCAAGCAAAACAGACATATCAAAAATGTCGGTCGGTCGGTCGGTCTGTCACGTCACGTCCGTAAAGATTCTCATTGTTGCGATCAAAACTAATCACTGGAATGTTGCCAAGTTTAGGGTACTTTCGCATGTTTCGGTTATATGCTAAAAGTACCCTAAACTTAGTCTTATTACTTTGTTTTTTAGCGAAGATTCTCCGTACAACTTTTAGAGCATTCGTATGTAAAGAAATGAAATCGTAACTTTAGATTGTGACGGATGTAGACGTAGGTGTAATTTGTGACGATTTTAGACAACAATAAAACTCACGACAATTGATGACGTTTACAAAATAGCTGCGGTTGTAGCTACTTATGACATTGTAGATGTTTAGGGTTTGTGACATTTTGAAGTCACGTATACTTATGATAACGTCGATGTCACTAATTCCAAAACATTCCGCCATTGTTTCCAGAATTTGTTTTTTCGTCCGTTCTCATTGTACTTGCCACCAAAATAATCTAAAAGACAACCAAAAGAAATATTGATTATAGATCTTTTATTTGATACATTTTTTGCCATTTTTCATTGTAAGAATTTTGAATTGAAAAAACCCTAACTAGACCTGTTAGTGGGAGAGGGAGAGAGAGAGAGAGGCGCTTTCATGGACTTCGCTTTTGCGAAATGGCGTCCGTTGGTCAAGACCCCTCCACAGGCCATGACGGAAATCACCTCATGGAAAACACTACGCACATGCTGTAAACGTTTGGTGTGTTTTATTTTTTGTACTCAGCGCTCAAAAATTGTAAAAAACTTCCGACACGTGCGACAGCATCTGACTATTCTTTTGCCTCATGGAACTTTATTTAAATCACCTTGCGATGTGATTTTACATAAAGTTTGAAGATGAGCTGGAAACACGCGAAAGTGGGTCGAAATGCGTTAGACGAAAAATTGCTTCGCGCTAAACAACAAATTGCAATACATATAAAGTTGTAAAGTAACGTAACTTGTACGATGGTAATTTCAATTTTTTGGTACGGCTGCATATTTTCTCGTTTTTTTCTAAGTTATGGAGCAAAACGTCAGAAAATAACTGTAACTTTAGCACATGGGAATAGTATGTACATTTTCCACATTGCAAGTTTGTTTTTCAATTGAACCTTTGTGAAAATCATATGAAGTATTCTAAGATTGGAAAGAACGCAATTGTCGATTCGCCTTGGAAAAGCTCGGCCACGATTTTATGTGCTTCAGGGAGACAATGATTTCCTCAATTCTGAAACTCCGTACGTTACAGTTTTCCAAATGGCAATCAACTACGAGAAGTACTCATGAAGTACATAGATTAAGGGGGTGTCCCCATTTAATCGGTACTTTGATAAAGTATTTTGGACTGTAGTGAAGATTCTCCGTACTACTTTGAAGAGCGTCCCTATGTGCGAAAATGAAATCGGAACTTTGAAATGTGACGATTGTAGAAGTAGGTACAACTTGTGACGACTGAAGACGACTACAAAACTTCTGACGATTAGTGACGCCAACAAAAACTGACGCCAACAAAAACAACGAGAGTTGTACAGGTCTAGATTCTTGTGAAATTGTAGATGTTTAGGGTTTGGTGACATTGTGACGTCATGCTCACTTGTGACAACGTCGACGTCACAGGTTTAATAAATTTGCGCAATGGTTTCTCGATTTCGTCTTTTCTACTTTTCTCACTCGACTAACCATTAAAAAAAACCTAAAAATTGTCAAAAATAATATTTTTGAAAGATCTTTCATTTTATACCAATATTGTTGTGTCTCATTCTAAAGAGTGTGAGATGAAAGCGATAGTGTGCAACGGAGAGGGAAGAGGCGATGACGGCGCAAAATTTTGCAAAGGGCCTGAAATTCTATGGGCTCCATTCCCCACAGAATTCGCAGATCCAAAAGAAGCTAATCTAGATAGTGCCGACTCCAAGTTGATATAAACCCAAATAAATGATCCCTTGACAATAAGAACCCCAATATACCTTCACCCCTGTGAAAAGAAGACCTTCTGTGTGCTCAGTTCCACCACAAAATGCAAAGCTTCAATATGTGTTTTGGACAATATTCCCCACTTTGACTTTCCCACTGAATAAGTGCCACCCTGGCACGCAAAGACTCTGACCGACGACACCCTTGTGTAGCTTAGACTCCCCTGAGTCCGCAGCAAAAAGAATCACTGAATTTGCTCACCCGAGCATTAAGTTATGGCTGGTCAAAGATGACCTTTATAGTTACAAGCTCTCTTAGAGAGAGGTACCTAAATATCACTAAGTCTTGGTCTGCCTACTCACGACTACCTACTACTAAACCCTAGTCCAATAGGAACACTATAAAGTACAAGAAGGTACAATGGGCGATGTACTTATTGTACGTCCATTGTACGACAAGGTGTACAAGGTGACACCTGTCAAATCGGAAGCCATGGTTCCTCCTCCCATCTTCTCCGGTATCAAATAATGTGGCGCCACGTGGCACCGCGTGACGCTATCTCCGTATGCCGCCAAAAGCTCACTTCGCGTGGCGGCTATAATGCCGGCCGTCCGATCAAAACATATTTTACATGGTTCAGATTCGCGTACATGCATGAATTGCTCCTTTTGGTTAGTCTGCTATTAAGTAGCTGTTGCGTTAATGTTTATATATCTTTGAAACCCGTCACGTGTATCGTTTCGGTAACGCCTTATTGGATAAGGCTTACGTCTACATAGCAAACCATAGACCAAGGATCAAATCCGGTTTAGAGCAGCATATTGGCCAACTATCAGTTTTCCTGCCTGTTTTTGCCTGTTTCTTCCTTTTGACTATGGGGTCAGCCATGGCTATCTCTGTCTTCCAGTGACTACGACAAGTATGGATGACTTAGACAAGACCATATGACAAACACACAGAATAAATTCAGACCTAGAAAATACACAAATTTAACACTCCCCTTATTTTTTAGTCTTCTATTGCGCCAACTCCCACTAAATAAAAACAACAAAAACAAAATCCCTTTTTTTTTTTTTTCGTTCTTTTCCTATAATTAAACTTTAAGAATATACCCTCATATTTTAAAAGGTCTATTAGATGAGCTGAAATTAACATTCCATCTTGCTGATCACACATTTTATTTAGCATCTCACTTTTTATAAATCCGAGCAAAGATTTTATCCACCTCATCACTTTTCCATCCACACAAAATCCGTTTTCCCTCTTGCAATTCAAACAGCCAGCCACATCCTCAATCTGCAACACACACCCCGATGCTAACCCTTTTACAGGCGCACCTTCATAGATGGCATCACTCCCATTAGTGATGTCAAGTCCATTACCCCCCAAATTTTTCGAAAAAACAAGTATCCCCGCTAAGTTCCTCATAAGATCTACGTCTTCCGTACTCATATTTTTATCCTTGATACTCATCCCATTTTTTGAACTTTCCTCACTCTCTCCCAAGTAATTATTTCCGCTATCACTTTCTATTTTTATTCCCAATAAATATTTCTCCTTCCCTAAACCTTTCATTAAATATTCCTCTTCTCCCCTATCTTTTAAAACCCCCTCTAGATTTACTTCTCCCCTTTCCTCGGAATCCGTTGAAGTCTCCCTTTGCGACCAGTTTTCTGTTTCCAAAATATCTATAAAACTATCCTCATTATTTTTATTTTTCCCTTTTTCATTTATGTATCCTAGATTTGACTTTCTTATTTTTAAGTCATACTTTTTACACTCTTTCACATCCTCATCATTTCTAACTCCCTCAAGTACCTCCCTTCCTTTTACTTCCATTATACCTCCAAAAGCACATCGTTGCTTTCGTGTAATTTCTGTGTACTTCTCTCTCTTCTCCATTCTACCGATGTGAAGAAGCTCCAAAATTTCTTCATCCTCTTCATCCTCTTCCCCTTCTTCCTCCTCTTTCACATTCCAACTTCTAAGTTCTTCCAAACAAGGACACTCCTCTATATAGTGACCCGGTTCTCTACAAAAGAAGCAAACACCCTTTTTCAAAGCTCCCTTTTCTTTTCCTCTCCCTCTCTTTCCACCAAAGTTCCGATAAGGTTTACCTTTGTCTTTCTTCCTCTCATCACGCTTCCGCTCGTCACCGCTGTTCCTCTCATCACGCTTCCGCCAATCACCACCGTTCCTCTCATCACGGTTCCGCCAATCACCACCAGCTGTAAAGGCAGTTACCCTCTCACTTCCCCTACGAAGCTCCAAAGTGTTTTCCCTCACAAGAATTATCCCCATGGTAAAGCTCCAAGTCCATGAGGAGCCATCCATTGCCTGCATACGATTAATGATGTTTTCGTACTCATCTGGGAGTTTCATGAGTAGTGTATTGATCTTTCTCTCCTCAGATTCTACATACCCCGCACTAGCAAGCTCAACATATAACGCAGCAATATCATTGCAAAACTCTATCATGTTACCGCCTTTATAAACATAGGCCTCTATTTCCTGTTTAACTAACTGCTGCCTCTGAATAGTCTCACTCTTATAAATCTGCGTTAGTGTTTCCCATATTTCCGAAGACTTGGTAAGCTTTAAAAGAGTGATAGCTATGGACTTAGACACATATCTAAGTATAAGATGTTTTGCTATAGTGTTTTTATACTCCCAAATTTTACTATCATTTTCTTCAGTTTTACTTATAACCCCTCTAAGTGAAGATGTGGCGGAGAGCATAGCTCCCCTCACCATAAGTGTCCCTTTATCCTTCTCCCCTTTTCCCCCTTCCATCACAATATTTTTCCCTTCACCTTTCGTTCCATCTGAACTCCGGTTGATATTCTGGGCAGCCTCAGATGGTTCTCCATAGTAAGCTCCTCCAAAGCCAGGTGGCGGACATCTCACTTGTCCCGAAACAATTCCCCATAAGTGCTTCTCGAAAAGCAATCCCTCCATAATAAACTCCCAATAAGTGAAGTATGTTCCATAAAACATAGGCACCCTAGATGGTGGGCCCATAACCTGAAATTCTATGGGCTCCATTCCCCACAGAATTCGCAGATCCAAAAGAAGCTAATCTAGATAGTGCCGACTCCAAGTTGATATAAACCCAAATAAATGATCCCTTGACAATAAGAACCCCAATATACCTTCACCCCTGTGAAAAGAAGACCTTCTGTGTGCTCAGTTCCACCACAAAATGCGAAGCTTCAATATGTGTTTTGGACAATATTCCCCACTTTGACTTTCCCACTGAATAAGTGCCACCCTGGCACGCAAAGACTCTGACCGACGACACCCTTGTGTAGCTTAGACTCCCCTGAGTCCGCAGCAAAAAGAATCACTGAATTTGCTCACCCGAGCATTAAGTTATGGCTGGTCAAAGATGACCTTTATAGTTACAAGCTCTCTTAGAGAGAGGTACCTAAATATCACTAAGTCTTGGTCTGCCTACTCACGACTACCTACTACTAAACCCTAGTCCAATAGGAACACTATAAAGTACAAGAAGGTACAATGGGCGATGTACTTATTGTACGTCCATTGTACGACAAGGTCTACAAGGTGACACCTGTCAAATCGGAAGCCATGGTTCCTCCTCCCATCTTCTCCGGTATCAAATAATGTGGCGCCACGTGGCACCGCGTGACGCTATCTCCGTATGCCGCCAAAAGCTCACTTTGCGTGGCGGCTATAATGCCGGCCGTCCGATCAAAACATATTTTACATGGTTCAGATTCGCGTACATGCATGAATTGCTCCTTTTGGTTAGTCTGCTATTAAGTAGCTGTTGCGTTAATGTTTATATATCTTTGAAACCCGTCACGTGTATCGTTTCGGTAACGCCTTATTGGATAAGGCTTACGTCTACATAGCAAACCATAGACCAAGGATCAAATCCGGTTTAGAGCAGCATATTGGCCAACTATCAGTTTTCCTGCCTGTTTTTGCCTGTTTCTTCCTTTTGACTATGGGGGCAGCCATGGCTATCTCTGTCTTCCAGTGACTACGACAAGTATGGATGACTTAGACAAGACCATATGACAAACACACAGAATAAATTCAGACCTAGAAAATACACAAATTTAACAGGGCCTATAAATGAAAGTGGAGGTCCGAGACCCCTGCAAATTTTTTTATGTACATCCGCGTGACGGGCACGGATAAAAATAACGAGGACTCTCTCTCGTCCTAAAATTTTCCCACGCTTGTGGCGCGTGCGTGGTTCATTTTTCAGTCGCTGTTTGGGCGGTACTTAAACTAAAATCACCCCCTCGAGGTGATTTTGGATGAAGTTTTTTTTTGGGCTGGATTCTCTTGCCCGGGGGTCGAAAAGGGGAAAACGCCAAAATGCGTTCACATAACGACAAACACGCCGTACATACAAAGTATGAATTGACGTTCACTCTACTTTGGTAAAAATGATTTTATCGTACGGCTAAAGTTTTGGTCAAAGTTCCCTCAATTTTAGGGCAAAAAGACAGAGAAAAGTAGATACTTTAAAACATGGGGACACCCCCTAATATTTCAATTATTATTATATTTTTTTGTCTGAGGATAGCGAGCAGGTTAGCTTTGAGTCTACCGAACCTGTTGGTATTGTTGAAGATCGGAACAGTCGAAGTTCGGGTTGGGCGATCCAAAACTGGAGATATTTATCGTCATGTTAAACCATGGTTTAAAAGTAGGTGTTTTTATGGTAGGCATTTGGTAGGCGCACAAAGCTTGGCACAAAACTCGGGCAACGTAGGCACTGTATGTGTGTGTGCTGTGCACACCCCTGTACGAGCGTACGAATCTGACGTATGCTCATAGTACAGCGCACGCCGCCGAACGAATTTTTTTAGCGAACTCACACGACGTAGGATAACATTGCACGGGAAAAAAAACCAGGAAAAAAAAAAACCCGCGGACGAATCTAACGATAGTCTTTGTTGAAATTTATAGATTTCTAGAGTATTTTCTAGGTTTAAATATGTTTTTATAAAAGGAAAAGAAAAAGGACGGACAACCTGCCTCCACCTCCGCTCTCTAGCCCCCATACTTGTTGTAGTCACTGAAGGTAAGAGAAAGAGGTTGATCCATGGCTGCCTTAATTCAACATACAACTTTTTTTAGTAGGTTACTAAAAATATACTTGACCGACCTGAGATTTGATCCCGGTACCTGCGGTTCGTCAAGTTGACCAGTAACGGTCAGCTTTATCCTAATAGACTAGGACCAATGCTAAGTGCTATGGTATGTGATAGATATATATTTAGTTCGAGTGGATAAAATTCATTTAACTAGAACTGTATACGGCGTATATAGATTCAGTTATATAAAGTATGTCGTACGACGCTAATTCAAAACGGATACCACGCATTTTATTTCGACATCGGAACAAATGTCGCTCAAGTATTTATTACGGCTAAGATTGCGTTTCGCATAAAATCCAACGGCGCACATCATCGCCGAAATCCCGGAGTGGTCACTTTGGCGTTTTGTGACGTGGCATGACCTAGCGCCACGTGGAGAGATGACATTTGGTCATAGGAATTACGAGGAACGTACGGACGAGTGAAAAGCGGACACGCGTCCACTTAATAGCCTTGTCGTACATAGGCCGTACAAAAGGTACATTGGCAGTAGTACTTTTTGTGTACGATACACTAATGTGATTGGTCCGTACTTCAGTAGATAGGAGTTATTAGAGAGAATCAGGACTTAGAAAATTTTGGTAGGTAGTCACCTCTCTCTTTGAGAGTTTGTACAAATTGGCATTTTTACTGCCTCATAACTTATCGCCTGGTTGGCCGTTTTTCAGTGATTCTTTTTGCTACGGACTTAGGGGAGTCCAAGATGCACAGGGGTGTTGTCAAATTGTCAGTTTGCCTTCTTGGGCAGAAGTGGTCGTGGCTTAAAGTGGGTTAGTTAAATACTATCTAGAGGCTTCTTGTATTCTGTAGTCCAATGGAGGACACAAAATTGCAGTCTTGTCGTAAGTTGTGTTATGGGCTTTTCATGTGATCTTCTTAGATCGCTACTTTCATCAACGACCGTTAGATTGTCCAAATCTGACGTTTTAAATAAAAAGTCGCTCAAAACTCACAGAAAAATATTTTTTTGTCTATTTTTTTTTTCAAATTTAGACATGACGTTTAATTCTCTATCGAACCATGTGCAACTCAACCCTGTTACTATTTTATTTCATTTTGCGGCCAACACAATATGGGTCTTAAGGTAGTATTGTAAAATTTACGTACAATAGGCATATTGTATGGGTGTACTGTCACCTACTTTTGAACTATGTGTTAAACATTTGCACAGTGGAGGTGCAGCTGTCACCCTGCGAAGCGCGCCATATTCGAACGTGGGCACGCAAAATATATAATAAGAACGTCAGTTATATACGGGTTAAGTGAAAATGTCATATACCGGACAAACATTTAGTTATATACAAAATGTCGTGCTGGAGAAAAAAATCATATCGTAGAAAGAAGCCACGTGGCATGGTTAGGAAAATCCTTTGTTTCCCGCGTACATTTTTATGCCACAAAAATTAGCAAAAGTTAAAGAGCTGACCTCAGCTGTGGAATAGGGGAGGGCGCACGTGCGAGAGGACGTCATATTCACTATAGTGCCCACCGGGGGAGGTGCACTGCAATTTTAGTCCTGCCCTACAAAAATAATAAGACAAAAACAAGAACAAAAATAATAACAACCGAAAAACGTTAGCCAGTCAGATGTTCCCGTGTTTTTCAAATCTTATCCTTTTCTAGACATGCAAGAACCCTTGGTGTACTACACCGTGAATCGCTATTAGGGTGCGTCTTTGTGGGTAAAAATCAAGGTTTTTTTCTGTCGCTTTTCTGTTGAACTTAGAGCCATACCGCGTAAGTTTCAACCGTACAATAAAATATAAAAAAAGAGAAGTACATTTTGCGTCATCATCGAATTTAAAATGTACTACATTTTGTCGTCTTGTGTTCTTCGACCCACTTCGACAACAAAAAACGTCATCTTCAACCTTATCTTTAAAATACAGGGCCGATGTGTTTTAAAATTAGGGATTTTCTATAAACAAATAGGAACATATATTCGCGCGTGCCGTATTTTTTGAAAATTTTCAAATGATTTCAAGCAACGTGGAAGTGTACACGATTCGCTATGTTTTGTTTGTTTTTGTTTAATACGACAAAGAGAAGTACACAGAGAAGTACACAGTTTATTTTGTTTTGTCCGTTTCCATCCGGTACGGGTTTTTTTCTTGCAAGGGTCTCAAGGTTCTGATGCCATTTCACGTTGAGCCGACAATAGACGCAAAGGCAAATCGCATATTTTTCAACTCTGAAACGGCACAAGCTGGAGGGTGGTAGGTCTATAATGTCACGAAAAGTCACGCGACGTCACAAGCAGTTACGAAAAATAACGTGCGTCATCACAGATTGTAGACGTTGACAGCCGTCACGGGCATTGTCGACGTATACAATTGTCACGCCCTTAAGTGACAATTTTGCTTGGTACACATAGGGACACCTGAAATCCAGATCCGCCGGATCTGCGCTAAAAAACAAAAAAAAATCTCTAAGTTTGAAGTACATAGAGATGCACCCTTAGTGTTAATGTTTTTTTCGCCACTTAAAACATCTTGTCTCCTTACACACTTGTCTGATTTTTACTTTGAGACCACCAACCGGAAGGTGAGAATGTTACTTTTCAATCGCAACCGTCAGATCCACAGTTCAACAAGTGTGTACAGAAAAAGATGTTTTAAAAGGCGAAAAAACCCTTGACGCTAATAACGATTCACGGTGTAGTACATAAAAAATGAACATATGACAAGTTTTTAGGATTTTTTAGGGTTTATTCTAGGGTTTTTTAGGGTTTTTTAGTGTTCTCCACTCGATTTCGCACATTTTTCCCATGCATCTGCTTTTTTACAAGTTTAGGGTTTGCCAAAAGGCGGCCTTTGGAGTCCATGCATGATGTTGCTAACCTGGCACACACGAGAGATGGCTTTCAGAATCGAAGGGCGAATAGCCGATTGGGCAAATGAAGAGGTACGATCCAGGGAAGGCGACAGAGTTGACACACGTGCCGACGTCGCATGGATTGTGCGATAAAAACGTGCACGGTTTGTCTGCAAAACAGGAAAAATATAACAAAGTACGATGGAAGTAAACAAAAGCCCACGTAGTCAAAGTATAGTACCTGCTTTTTAACCGCCGAAAACTGCCCGTACGGCGTAAATTAGCAAGCGTCAAAAGTAATGTTTTTCCAACGGGTGAGACCGGCCTTGCATTCTCACATTTTTTGGGACAATTATTATTGCAACTGCCAACTGGTCAACAGTAATGCCAATTTTAGGTTTGTTTGATAAACATACAAATACGTGACATAAATTGTGAGTTAGAAAGCTACAGTAATTTTACAACATACGTTGTTGCTTGCCACCTTTCTATGCGTGCACGAAACTGATAAGTTTAAAGCTTATAATAAAGACATCTTGTCGCACGGAAGTTATAATATGCGTCATATGCTTGACTTGAATCATACATTTCAAATCTATCGCAACATGTGACCCTATGGGGACGACAAAGCCATTATAAGCGTTTATACTTCATAATGACGCTTCACTAAAATAGTGTGCACACGCGACAGCGTCACATGGTGCCATGCGTTGGCCCTAGGGCTGGGGCCCACTCGCCCCCCAAAAGGAACATTTCGCGGTCGATTTCAGCGAGTGGCGATTTCTGGCCGTAAGATGTCGATGTACGGTCACAAATAGCTCGATCGTTGAAAACTACACCGTGTCGCTATTATTGTTAATATGTTTTTCTCCTCTTCAAACGTCTTTTCTCTGTACACACTTTTTAATTTTCACATGATCGGAAGGTGAGAATCTTGGCTTTCAATCGCAATTGTCAGATCCATAATCCGACAAGCGTGTACGGAGAAAAGATGCTTTAAGTGGCAAAAAAAACAAGAACAGTACTAGCGATACACAATGTACCTTTGATATGACTCACTTTGAAGGCCAAATGGGCAATGACCGCACAACTTCCGTACGAAATCGCTGCACTTCTACAACCTATGGTAGAGCAGCATTAAGCATGCGAGGACCTGGAGCGCAGGTTTATGTGCCGTCCGAGTTGGTGACTGCCACGAAGTTGTCGGCGCACTCGCATATATTTGTTGCGCCGTACGGAGTGCATATTCCGTTGCCGCAGTGATTCATGAGCCTGGGGACGTTGGCCACCTTCAGCTTCTTGCGAGCGAAGTTGTTGACAAGGCAACGGTCGCCTAGAGTAAACGACAACCCCAACTACAAAAACTGTGTCGGATTAATAAAAGCACACTATTATCTTCTAGTTGTGAATCATCTGGTTTCTAATTATTAACACGACTTGCATCCCCAAAAAGTGACGGTTCGTAGCTTTTATGTTTTTTTTTTTCATTTGAATATGAGAAATCAAGTTTTTAGGTGGAATTGCATATGCAAATGATAGACACCATTTGTAAACAAACAGAAAATCTAAAAAAATCTCAATTATGGGAATAATTCTTCCATCGAAAACGAGGTTTTAAGTAAACCAATGTTAAAAGACACAAAAAGCTATTATTTAAATGATCCTATAAAAAAAACCCCAGTGCGACATTGATTTTAATACTATCCACATACGAGTTATTAGTGCAAACACCAATACATATGTCGTGGAGTAAGGAGAATAGACATTTCGCGAGAAGGTTTATTTACGTGAAGGAGAATCCATAATGGGAACTGAACATAGAAGAGACTTATCTCAAGGTAATTTGTAGGAAGGTGAAAGTTAAATATAGAGGAAGCCGAAGGATAGTCGAAGGAATAAAACTTTTGCCCTTTCATTTTGTTAGGAGAAGAAATTACAGTCGGAGCTAAGTATGAAGAGAACAATCTCAAAAAGATTATCATGAAAAAAAGAGAATAAAATCAACCAAAACAACGAATCATTTTCCAAATTATAGTGTCTAAAAAGATAGACTATCACCATCTAACAAAAAAGGTGGGAAAATAGTTACCGCCGTAAAAACCATCTAAGGAGCAATAAGGCGGAGACATTCATCAGGCTCGTGTTATTCAACTCCATGAAATTCTAGCAATCACATAGGCGCATAAAAAATCTATGTACAAACTTACTTCACCTTCTAAGTTTTGGGAAGATTTGCACGTCTTACCATTTTGGGATTGTAATTTTGGAAACTATTACCACTCGCTGCTATGCTCACAACGGACAACGGCTGGCTGCTATTGGAGTGCCAAAAGCAATCCTAGCCATCGGATCATCTAGACTCTCTCAAAAGAAGATATGGTGAAACTACCGACCGTCTACACATATGCCCACATACAGACGATTGTAAGTAAATATCTATTAGTACGCTTTGTAGAACATACGCTTCTCGTCTAGTAATTAGTTAATTAGCATGGATTGGACTGATTATGACATACCTTGTATATTCAGGTATACGCAATGTATTAGACCTGTCATATATATTGATTTTATTGGCGATTTGGGGCAATATCGGGTATCGACGATTTTGTGTGACAAGTGTCACATCGCCGATTTTGTGTGACCGACGTCACATCGTGGAACAGTACCATTTTTACCGACGAATGTTAGTATTTGGACGACATGGAGTCAAACCATTATTACAATCATGCAGTTGTACATAGTCAAATACAAGTGAACAAGCATGCATAGGCATCATTTCATTAGACCACTGTAAAGAGTGTTTTATGCATACAGACAGCATTAGAGTACAAAAGGCACTCAGAACAGACAAGAAGCATACCCTTCATTCATTAATGCAAGAATAGCAGTTCAGACATAGTCAAGTAAGACAAGGAATAAAATTTGGCTTTATTAGAGAAAGTCTTTTGTAACACATTGTCCTGAGTGGACCATTTATTAAAGCTACGGCTTCTTTACAAGCCTATTCTGTCTCTTTGACTAATTTATCTTTTTGCTAATTATATCCCTCTTTAATCTTTCGTATCTCTCCTGTCTAAATATTCCGCGACTCCCTAAGCCCCTTCGTGTGTATTGATCTGTAGGTGGTCTAAGATATCTGTGGCTAAGGGAATCCCTTCCCGTTAGCTCGGTGATTGACCCAGAGCGACACGTTATGGGCCCACCCTTATGGGGCCCAAAGGAGTTCGGAATTTCGGAACACGAGAGCAGCGCCCATCCTGAAACAGCCGTGAGTAGAGGAGGAGAACTGGGTAGATCTGCAATGAAAACACCAAGAGAAGGTGCATGAGGTCAGACCCACACATTGGATGCGAGTCAAAGGGGAGCCGTGGAAAATAGTTTCTAAGGGCTCAGAGAAAAGCTAGACAAGATACCCGTGAAATCAACCATGGCAGAAAGAACTAGACTGCTACGAAGACTCTCACAAACACCATACAATGAAACGATGTCAATGTCAGAAAACATTTCCCACTACTCAAAAAAACCTAGCCATGGTAGAATCGGTAGAAATTAACCTTCCTACACACACGAAAATCTCAATGTTTCTCATGTCACTTCCCCATAGATTTGAACCGGTTCTCACCTCATTGGAGAGCCTTAGATGGGAAGAGTCAAAGTGGGAGGACGTGGTTAAGATGCTAATCGCCGCAGTAGGCTCCTCCGAGGTGGTGATGCTCGAAAAGGCCTCCGAGATGGAGCCTGGCATCAAGGAGAAGAGTGGTTAGAAGTCTAATCAACTAGGTGATAGGGTAGAGACCAAGGAAACAAGTCAGAACCCAAGTCACAATGATTCTGCATGCAATGCAAGCATCCAGATCACAAGCGGAGATGATTAAAGCAAAGAGGGGACAGGTAGATGAGATGACGGCAAAAGAGAGGAAAACCCTGAAAGAAAGACCTCCTATGACCTCATCAAAGACCTCACCCCAGACTACATCATGATCCTGAACGCAAGCCTCTGTCCAACAACAGATGTCTAAGAAAGAGAAGGTCTGCCAATATGACAGAAAGGAGGAGAGGAGGAATTTACCAAGTTTGGGGAGCCATCCGAGGAGATTTGCCAAGAGAATCGGTAAAAACAAACTAACACAATTTCCTCCATGCACGATCCCTAATAGGAGTCGCCAAGGCACCTTGCCGCAGGCAACATCTACACATCTGCAGATCCCGAAGTTCGAAGCACCAAGCGATGGGACGCCATCTTGCCAAAGACAAAGGAAGCAGTCAAAAATGACAAGGAAGCGGTCAGAAAGGACAACAAGGAAGACAACGAAGTTCAAATCCGTCACGCGGAGAACAGAAGCAATAAACATGCATGCTACGCAGTTAGATCAACAAAGGGTGCAGCAAAGACAACAAGGAACAATCAGGGCTCATGCAAGACGAGTACCAAGGCCTCAAAGATGAGCACTCACAGAAAACAGAGACGGCAAAATGCATGAACTTTCACGTCAAAGGGAGACTACCGAGAGTCTCTCACCTCAAGAAGACATTAGTGGGAGATGTTACCAAAAAACAGTCGAAAATCAGATGTTGCAGAAAGACACCACGCTTCAGGTGTCACCGGATGGCATCACATCAAGTAGTTTCGCATTAGAATGGCTGGAAACCACGACAAAGGAAATTTGCGGAGAGATCACACAATGTGCTCCAAATCAGATGAGCACTCAATCATCAACAATCTGCAAGGAGGACGAGACAAACTTCTTGGGAGAAAATGCCACAATGATCGTCAGTCACGCAAAGCAAAGGGAGACACATTGCACACTAACCATGCACGTTCATACACGAAATCAAGCAACAAAAGACTCTAGCACCAGCGAACAAGAAGTTCAAAAGATTGCAGGTGTACGAGACACGACATCAACAAACAAATGGAATCAAATGCATGTCAAAGAGGAAGAAAAAGGGGAAGGAGACTCAGAACCATTCCTTAAGAATCCTGAAAAAGCGAGAGGCAATCCCAAACGAGATGACAATAGAGGTGGTAGTAGAGAGAGAACTAGAAACACTCTCTCAGTTATTGTCAGACTAGGTAGCACGGACAGAGTCCTAAAAACTAGCTCCAATGACAAGATAGTCCAAGACCTGCATGGAGAGAGAGAGATCAAAAATCAGGTTTCTGATAGTAAAACTCATGCAGAAAGTGGAAGAGTGGCAAAAGAACCCGAAGGTAGCAAACCACATGCTCAAAATCTCACAAATAACAAGAGTCTAGGGGACTTAGACAGCGCAAGCATTGGTGAGCCAGGGGTAGAGAGAGGATAGATAAAGGAAGAAAAACATTATATAGAAAATAAGATGCAAAACAGCAAGAGAAAGGAGAAATAATCAAAAGTTAAAGAGGTGAACTTACTAAGTTGCAGGTACACTATGAGAAGTACAAGCAACAGGATCAGCTAGAGTCACCGCCATCATTCTCCAATTCCCACCTCCATCGATGGGAGGAATACTGCTTGAGCATCCGAAATTCAGAAAAAACGTGTCAGAAATTCTATAGAAGAAAGAAAGAAAAGTTAGTAAGCCGGCGACATTAGTGTCAACTTTGACACAAGAGACAATGGGAAACAAAGAGGATCAACAAGGACTAAAGCACGAGTCAGATGTGTTGAAGGTTATGGGCATTAAGACTCGGCTGTGATCCACTCCCACTAGGAGTCACACTTGCACCAGCAGGAGCAGGTGGAGCACTAGGGCTAATAGGAGAACTTGCAATAGGAGCTGAGCCATTATCAGACATGTTAACGGAAGCAAACCCAAAGAGAAATGCCTAGAAGACTAGATCTATAGTGTAAGATATGTAACTCTAAACGAAAGAGGTATTTCAACCAAACAAACATGTACTACAAGCAAATTAGAGACAATAGAGCATAAAACACCTTAAACTGTACTCAGTGCTCTCATTTCCTTAATTCTTGTGTAGAATGTACATTCTGTATTGAATCGATCAATCCTAATTGAACTAAATACTCAAAAGATCTAGAAAACATATAAAATATCTAGAAAACATCTAAAACGTATGTACATGGTTCACCAGACATTGGACTGACAAAAATCTAAGTGTTTGGACTAGAATTGTCCACTAACAATATCTATACCCTAAAATTCCGGGTGATTCTTATCACGTCTACATTCATTGGCGGCCCTACACACTAATTAACTTAAAGATATCAATTCGTGTAGATATTACAAAAAATCCACACTAAATTTGGTCAATATTGAACAGGTTGTTTTCCAAAAATATTCTAAGTCCTAGACTCAATTTTCTAAGACTTACTAAAGCTTACTTTTCAATACTCCCCTTAAGCTTTAGAAGGCTTACTCACTTAGACCACATGCTTTTCTGCAATACTCCAATTTAGGAGCGGGAAGGGCTTTTGTCAACATGTCCGCAACCATTTTCTCATCAAGCAAATAACAAAGTTTTACCACTTTTGCAAAGACTTTCTCACGTACCAAATGTAGCCGAATGTCCATATGTTTACTCTTAAAATGGTGACTTGGGTTTGTAGCCACAGAAATGGCTGCTTGATTGTCCCACCACATTATTGGTGTCGCGTGTTGCGTAAAACCCAATTCTTGAAGGAATACCTTTACCCATATCAACTCTTTCAAGGCTGCGCTCGCAGCCATATATTCGGCTTCCATAGTAGATTGAGCAGTGACCTTTTGAAGTTTACTACTCCAACTACAAGTACCACTTCCATTCTGAATGACATACCCAGTTGTAGACTTTCTACTAGG
Source organism: Zygnema cylindricum (assembly GCA_037447655.1). Lineage (NCBI taxonomy): Eukaryota > Viridiplantae > Streptophyta > Zygnematophyceae > Zygnematales > Zygnemataceae > Zygnema > Zygnema cylindricum. The sequence goes on along the minus strand of JBBHKE010003362.1, from coordinate 41,882 downwards.
CACATCACCATAGCTAGCATCACTCCAAGTATTAATGTTAACCTTGTCCCCTCCCAAAGTAAGCCAAAGATTTCTAGTCCCAACAAGATACCTTAACACCCTTTTTGCAGCTTCCCAGTCTCTCTTTCGTGGATTTTGCAGACTTCTGCTCAATACACCAACAGCTGCAGCTATATCCGGCCTAGTACAATTCATGAAGTAAATTAGACTTCCTGCTACTTGTCTATAAGGTACTTGGGACATAAATTTTTGCTTTCTGCACTGAGTTCCTCATCTATTATAACTCCAAACTCATGCTCCATTCCTTCAAGTTTTTGCTTATACTCCATAGGAGAAGCACAACCTTTTGCATCAGCCAAGCCAAATTTTTCCAACATGTTTCCTATTGCTTCTTTTTGTGTTAGCCTAATGATTTTTTTTTTCTATCTCTTTCAACTTGTATTCCAAGAATGTATTTAGCCTCACCCAAATCCTTCATTTCAAATTTTGAATTAAGAGCGTGTTTTACTCTAGCAATTCCTTCTTTGTTCCTACTAATTAGCAGCAAGTCATCAACATACACAGCAATGAATATCACCTCATCAGGATTATCACCACACATCACATATACTGAATGATCTGAGCTAATTCTTGTAAATCCTAATCCTGTCAAGAACTCATCTAACTTTCTGTTCCATTGCCTAGGGGCCTGTTTTAGGCCATACAAAGATTTTAAAAGTCTGCACACAAGATTTTCTTTTCCTGCTTCCTCATAACCCTCTGGTTGCTTCATATAGATGACCTCATCTAAATCACCATGCAAAAATGCAGTTTTGACATCCATTTGGTGGATGTCAAAATCCTCTATGGCAGCTAATGTAAGTAAGATGCGGACAGATGGAAACCTTACAACCGGTGAAAAAGTTTCTTCATAATCTATCCCCTCCTTTTGATTATATCCCTTAGCAACCAAGCGAGCCTTATACCTGTCTATGGTATTATCTGGGTTCAATTTTAATTTAAACACCCATTTACTTCCAATAGCCTTTCTTCCTGGAGGAAGTTCCACCAGATCCCAGTTTGGGCCTCCATGATGGACTTTATTTCCTTATTGACGGCTTCCCCCAAATGTTCCCTTTCATTACTCGAAAAAGCTTCTTTCAATGTTAAAGGCTCTTCTACGTGTGCAAAATGAGCAAAGGCTGCACTTTCTCCCCTGAGTCGTGCACTTCGCCTTACTCCACCTGGAAATTCTGTTTGTGGTATAGATGGTTGGGTCCTCCTCCTCGATACATGTGATTCCTCTTGTAATTCAGTTTCGGCTTGAGGTAGAGGAGAGTCTACAACTCTTTCAGGCATAACACTTCCTGTTTTTGGTGGAGAAGATGATTCAAAGTCATTTTGAGTTAAACTAGATGTATTTTCTACATTTTTCTTGAAAAACATAGGATTTTCCTCTAAAAAAATATAATTAACACTTCGATCTTTCTTTTCATCTGTACGCTGACTAAATACATCTATTCCTTTTCCCTCATCCTTCACTATGATGTTTTGGCTACCACAACTCTATTTCTCCTAATGTCATAAAATTTATAACCCTTGGCATGATCATCATACCCTAAAAATATGCCTGGTATGCCTTTTGGCTCTTATTTCCATTTTTGTGGATCATTATCTAGCAAGAATATCTTACTTCCAAAAACTTTGAAGTGACTTACATCTGGTTTTTGTCCTGTCCACATTTCGTAAGGTGTTTTATCCTTTACTGCCCTTGTTTCTAGCGTGTTTCTCACAAAAGTTGCACAATTCATGGCCTCTGCCCAAAACTTGTAATCTATGTCCATATCAGCCATCATTGTCCTAGCACACTCTGATATGGTCGTAGTCATCCTCTCTGAAACACCATTTTGTTTCGGAGAATAGGGAACGGTTAGCTGATGTGAGAATCCATGCAATTTTAGGAATTCTGCAAATTCATTAGAAATGTACTCCCCTCCATTATCAGATCTGAATCCCCCTATCTTTCTCTCATGCACATTTTCAACCCAAGCCTTATACTCCTTAAATTTTGAAAAAACTTCATCCTTACTCTTTAAAAAATAAACTGTAGTAAATCTACTATAATCATCAGTAAAGGTAAGCATAAACTTAGCACCTCCCACAGATGGACACCTAGATGCCCCCCATACATCTGAATAAATTAGTTCTAGCACCTTGCTAGTTCTATGATCACTATGCAAATGGAAAGGCAACTTATGAATTTTTCCCATTGCACAACCATCACATACATTTGATGCTGGTTTTTGACTAATTTTTACACCTTCCACCATTTTTTGATTTACCATCTTTTCTAATCTATTATAATTCACATGTCCTAAACGTTTATGCCATAAATCACAATCAGTGATTACACTTGAGTACATAACATCATTGTCATTATCATTTGCAAGACTCAACCGATACAAATTGTTTCCTCCAGCAAATCCCCCTGCAACTATTTTCCCATTCTTACTCACTGTTTTCTTTCCATTCTCAGATATAGTTTTAAAACCTTTCTTTTCTACCACTGACGTAGAGAAAAAGTTTCTTTTAAAAGCTGGGACATGCAACACATCTTCCAAAACCCTTTTCACAGGTTTTCCCTCTATGTTCAACTTAAGTGACACCCTCCCCTTTGCTTTGGACTCAACAAAGGTATCATCACTAAAATAAATTTTGATGGGTGAAATAGATTGAATACTCTCATATAGATGGCGATTGCGGCACATGTGGGCAGATGCACCGGAGTCCATTATCCATTCGTCTTCCTCCACGCCTTCTGTTGCTTGTGCCATGGCAAAGTATTTCTTTTCGTTGTTGATGGGATAGCTGCTCATATCCTCCTCCTTTAGTTCGATGAATAGAGAAGTTGGCCATCCACTAGATTGAGAAGGAACCGAGCTTTCGTCCCAACCTGAGCGAAAATTTCCTGTAGCTTTCGCTCTCTTGTAGGCATTACAGAATCTGAAAACATGGCCTTTTTCATCACAATAATAGCATGTTGTAGAAACTAATGGTTTTTTTTTGTATTTTCTGGGTCTGAAAAGAAATATAGAAGTCGAGGCAGTCTATCTCTAACTTCTCTCTCCAACTCTCAAACTTGTCGCAGTCACTGAGAAATTGGAGAGGAAGCTAGAGCCATGGCTACCTAGGCTATCCTGAGGTTTACGGGAATTTTATATTAGGGTTTATATATTTAATTAAAATGTATGTGCCGGCGGCAGGATTTGATCCATGTACCTACCGGCCGGCAGATAGGATATAGCCGGTAGCCTTAACCGTTAAGTCTAGCAGTAGTGTTACATAGTATATAGTTTGATAATTATTTAGATATGTATATTAGCGATAAACCATTTAACTGAAATGAATTACGGGATACATAGATCCAGTAATATATAATGTACGACTTACGGTACGGACAAAAATCAGTACCGCGCATTTGTTTCGTAAATGAAACAAATACCGCGCATGTATTTATTACGGCCACGATTAAAGCCGAATTTAATCGGACGGCCGGGATTAGCGCCGAGATCGTGGAGGAAGATTTCGGCGGTTTGTGGCCATCGCCACATCGGATGACGCGTGGCGAAATTCCGTTGGATTGTGGAATCTCCGGAGATTATGGCACCGAATCCGGATTTGACATGTGTCGACTTTTTGGCCATGTCGTACAATATCCGTACATAAAGTACACCGGCAGCTGTACTTTTGAGTACGGAACTCAATTCTGATTGGTTCCGTACATCAGTAGATAGAGTCTGTGAGAGAGATAGGACTTACAAAAATTAGAAGATAGGACCCTCTCTCCCAGAGAGCTTCTGTACAAAAGGTCAACTTTGACCCTCCATAACTTACTGCTCAGGGGAGCAAATTCAGAGATTCTTTTTGCTATCGACTCAGGGGAGTCTTGTCTTCACAGGGGTGAAGTTGGTCAGAGTTTTTGTCTGCCAGGGTGGCAGTTATTTTTGCTTAAACACAAAGGGGTCAGGATTATCCTAGAGGCTTCTTGGAAGCTGTCCACTCTGAGGACTTATGGAGGTCTCAGAGTTTCAGGTTTTGGGCCCACCCTCTAGGGTACCAATATTTAATGGAACTGGCTTCATATACTGGGAAAGTATGATGATAGGAGCTCTATGCGAAAAAAGGTTTTGGGGGATAGTGAGTGGACGATTGGGGCGTCCATCAAGTCTTGGAATTCCTCCAGGGTTTAAAGGAAGCAGATTCACCAGGAAAGAGGATTCACCTTCAACGGAGGAAACAAAGGAAGGAGAGGTGGTGGACAAAGGAAAGGAGAAGGAGGCGACCACACCAATAGCAACTGGTTTAGCATTCATATCACCTATTCCGAGGAACGAGGAGAATGATACTGAAACCTGGGACTTCAACAATATGGCGGCAAAGCACTTCATCCTACGCCATCTCACTCAAGGACTTGCATGTCCTCATTTGCAGGTAGAGAGGGCATCCGATCTTTGGATGGCTCTCATAGAGATGTACCGAAGTGGTACGATTCAGCAACAACAGTTGGCTGATCAGAAAGTTAAGGAGTATGTATACAAAGGGGGAAATATGTTGGATTTTTGCAATGAGCTTGCTACACTCTTCATGGAGCTAGAGAGTGCGGGTAAAGTTTTTAGTGAAAAAGAAAAAGTTAACTGTTTACTAATGAAGTTACCTGATGAGTTCGAGAACATAGTCAACCGTGTGCAGGACTTGCCGGACTCAAGGTGGATATGGAACTCAGTGGTAGGGATGATTCTCGTTCGAGAGAATACGATTGAGATCCGAAGGGGAGGAAAGAGTGGCCAAGCCTTGGCAACAGCGACCGATTGGAGGAACAAGGATTCCCGGAAACCAGTCAGAAACTATGGGGGTAGGGAGCGGGAAAAACAGGTTGGCGAGTTCGAACCAAGGGCTCCCAAAGGTTTATGTCATTTTTGTAAGAAACCTGGGCACTATATGGCAGAGTGCACCAAGCTAACCGAGCTTCGGTTAAAGGAGGGGCAGACCGGTGGTACCCCGAGAGGAAAGAAAAAGGCCCTTGTCACACAGGTACTTGAGGCGGAATCCGAGGACGAGGACGATGAGCTCCTTTTGGATGAGGAGTTGGAGGCGAAAACTGAGGTTGAAATTCCACGAAGGCAGAAATGTGCTTACGGTGGATTGAAAGGTGAAGCAGGCTGGATTATAGATTCAGGTGCCTCAATGCACATGTGTAAGGATAGACACCTGTTCACTAAGATAAGAAAGATTCCCACCGTAGAGATAGAGTACGGGGATGGGAGGATAGTCACCACTACTCTTGTAGGATCGGTAGATCTGAAAGTGTTAGTTGAAGGAAAGACATCCATATTAACATTCTCCGATGTATTGTTTATTCCGGAGCTGAACAAAAACCTTATCTCTACATCAGTATTAGATGATAAGGGTTTTTTCACTAGCACTAGGGAAGGAGTCTTTACTGCTAGTTTTGAGGAGGATGTCTATTTCATTGCTGAGAAAGGTAGCCATGGGATGTTTAGGCTGATCTTAAGTAATGAAACGAAGAAACTTTATTATGCTGGTGTTCATGATATTATGATGTGGCATAAGAGGCTTGGGCATGTGAATCTAGATAAGTTAAGAGAGATGAAAAAGATGGGAGTGGTGGAAGGGATTCAGTTCAGTGAGAGTGATGATATAAGTGATTGTAGTGGGTGTGCTCAAGGTAAAGCACACAGATTACCCTTTCCAAAAACAGCCACCTACAAGGGAGAAAAACTTCTAGATCTAGTACACACAGATATTTGGGGACCGGCTAGAGTGCCCTCACCGGGGGGGAAGAGATTTATGATGACTATAACTGATGATTGGTCTCGGTATTCCCGAGTATATTTTTTGAAAAACAAGTCAGAAGCTGAGGACTGTTTTAGACAATATAAAGCATGGAGCGAAAAACTCCATGAAACTCCAATCAAGAGAGTAAGGAGTGACAATGGTGGAGAGTATACTTCTAACCAGTTTGAGGATTTTTTGAGGGAAGATGGGGTTCAACACCAAAAGACAGTGCCAGAAAATCCTGAACAGAATGGGTAGCTGAAAGGTTAAATAGAACACTAAGTGATAGTGCTAGAAGTATGTTGTCGGATAAGAAGATAGGAAAAAGGTTTTGGGCAGAAGCAATGAACTGTGCTAATTACCTCAAAAATAGAGTTCTTACTTCAGCTATAAAAGATCAAACACCTTATGAGAGATGGACAGGCCGGAAACCAGACTTATCTCATTTAAAGGTTTTCGGCAGTCAAGTATTCAGTCTAGATACTGATCGGTCCAATTGGAAGCTAGATCCTAAAGGAAAACCGGGATACTTATTAGGATATGATGAGGATGTTAAAGGATATAGAGTTTATGATCTAAAAAGAGAAGATATAATCTTAGTAAAGCATCTAGTAGTTATGGATGAAGGAAAGTTCGTGGATCCCTTCAAATATACAAAGTCAGTAAAAATCAGATTTGAGTCAGAAAATTCTGATGACTTTGAGCTTCCTAACTATCCTGGTTTTAGAGACGATGACATTCTTGCAGGAACAAATCAGACCGAAAAGGACTCGGCTGTGGAAACTCCAGTGACAACTCTACTCGAAGCGGAAGACGTGGTGGAAATTGATTCGGAATCAAGGGATAGGGGAGAAGCCGAGTTTGTTCGAAAGAATCCACGAGAACCATCTATTCCGGCCTCAGATTTTGAGGGAGGGAGGAGAAGTAGCAAAAGACTGCAAGAAAAACAGGTTAATAACAAGGTAACTAAACTATCTCATCAAGATGAACCTCAAACTTATCGAGAGGCGATGACTTGTCCAGAAAGAAACCGGTGGAAGACAGCCATCAATGAGGAGATGGCTTCAATCATGGCAGCCGATACTTGGGAGCTGGTGGACTGTCCACCTAACCGAAAACCAATCGGTTGTAAGTGGGTTTTCAAACTGAAACTGAACCCAGATAACACAATCGAGCGCTACAAGGCCAGATTAGTGGCAAAGGGATTTACACAAAAGGAAGGAATTGACTACGAGGAAACCTTTGCCCCGGTGGTCAGATTTCCCTCCGTCCGCATACTTCTCAGTTTAGCAGCGGCGGAAGACATGGAAGTGCACCAGATGGACATCAAAACAGCCTTTTTGCATGGAGAATTAGAAGAGGAGATCTTCATGCGACAACCCGAAGGGTTTGTGGAAGAAGGAGAGGAGAGTAAGGTATGCCGGCTGATTAAATCTCTTTATGGTTTGAAACAGGCGCCCCGACAGTGGAATAAGAAGCTTGATGAGTTTCTTACCGGTCTAGGATATATTCGGATCAGCTCAGATCACTCAATCTATGTTTTCGAAGATGAGGAAGGTTTTATATTTATTGCAATTTATGTTGATGATTTGCTTGTTTTAAGTAAATCAATGGAAAAAATTAATAAACTGAAAACCGATCTTAAGGGGAGATTTGAAATGAAGGATATGGGGGAAGCAAAATATATTTTGGGAATTCAAGTAGAGAGAGACCGAAAAAGAAAAATTATAAGATTGACTCAAAAGGAAGCAATAGGAAACATGCTTGAAAAATTTCAAATGGATAAAGCTAATAGTTGCACAACTCCAATGGAATTGAAGAAGGGAAGTGAGGGGAGTGAGGAAGAAGGAGTCATAGTCTTAGACGAGGAATTATCTCCTGAAGAACAGAAGTTCATGCAGACTATTCCTTACAGGCAAGTAGTGGGAAGTCTAATCTATTTTATGAATTGTACCCGGCCGGATTTAGCTGCAGCTGTAGGAGTGCTGAGTAGAAGTCTAAATGCTCCCACTAAGAAGGATTGGGAGGCAGCTAAGAGAGTCCTTAGATACTTGGTAGGAACTAGAGATCTATGGTTGCATTTGGGTGGGGAGAATACTGACATCACTACTTGGAGTGATGCCAGTTATGGTGATGCTCCGATGAGGAGATGTACTTCTGGATATGTATTATATGTGGGTGATGGGGCTTGCTGTTGGAGTAGCAAACAGCAAAAGGTTATTGCTCAGTCCACCATGGAGGCTGAGTATATGGCCTCTTGCTCTGCTGTAAAAGAATTGATGTGGGTCAAGTCTTTGCTTGGTGAGCTTGGTCACCTTAAGAGTGGTGTGCAGAAAATATTTTGTGATAATCAGGCAGCAATCGCTATTTCTGCCAATCCTAAACACCATTTTAAAGCCAAACACATGGACATCAGACTCAGCTTTGTTAGAGAGAAAGTAGAAAACAAAATAATCAGTTTAGAGTACAGACCAGATAGTGAGATGGTAGCAGATATGATGACCAAACCTGTGCCTTCCCCTAAGCTAATTTTTTGCAGGGAGAAGTGTGGTCTGAAATTAAAGATTGACTAGAAAATAAGGGGAGTGTAGAAACTAATGGTTTTTTTTAGTATTTTCTAGGTCTGAAAAGAAATATAGAAGTCGAGGCAGTCTATCTCTAACTTCTCTCTCCAACTCTCAAACTTGTCGCAGTCACTGAGAAATTGGAGAGGAAGCTAGAGCCATGGCTACCTTGGCTATCCTGAGGTTTACGGGAATTTTATATTAGGGTTTATATATTTAATTAAAATGTATGTGCCGGCGGCAGGATTTGATCCATGTACCTACCGGCCGGCAGATAGGATATAGCCGGTAGCCTTAACCGTTAAGTCTAGCAGTAGTGTTACATAGTATATAGTTTGATAATTATTTAGATATGTATATTAGCGATAAACCATTTAACTGAAATGAATTACGGGATACATAGATCCAGTAATATATAATGTACGACTTACGGTACGGACAAAAATCAGTACCGCGCATTTGTTTCGTAAATGAAACAAATACCGCGCATGTATTTATTACGGCCACGATTAAAGCCGAATTTAATCGGACGGCCGGGATTAGCGCCGAGATCGTGGAGGAAGATTTCGGCGGTTTGTGGCCATCGCCACATCGGATGACGCGTGGCGAAATTCCGTTGGATTGTGGAATCTCCGGAGATTATGGCACCGAATCCGGATTTGACATGTGTCGACTTTTTGGCCATGTCGTACAATATCCGTACATAAAGTACACCGGCAGCTGTACATTTGAGTACGGAACTCAATTCTGATTGGTTCCGTACATCAGTAGATAGAGTCTGTGAGAGAGATAGGACTTAGAAAAATTAGAAGATAGGACCCTCTCTCCCAGAGAGCTTCTGTACAAAAGGTCAACTTTGACCCTCCATAACTTACTGCTCAGGGGAGCAAATTCAGAGATTCTTTTTGCTATCGACTTAGGGGAGTCTTGTCTTCACAGGGGTGAAGTTGGTCAGAGTTTTTGTCTGCCAGGGTGGCAGTTATTTTTGCTTAAACACAAAGGGGTCAGGATTATCCTAGAGGCTTCTTGGAAGCTGTCCACTCTGAGGACTTATGGAGGTCTCAGAGTTAGGTGTCCTTTTAGGACCACTACCTTTGCCACTACCATTGCCAATCTTAGAGTCTAAAAACTGGTTAGCTAATGCCTGAACAAACTTACTACTACCTCTTTGTGACATTTGGTTAGCTTCTTCACTCAAAATAAGTTGAATTGCTAATGCTATGTTCCATTCACGTTGTGGAATAGCCCTAAGCCTATCCATGGCTCCCATATATTCATCGGGCAAAGTTCTCATCAACAACATAGCCTGCTGAGGTGGTGAAAAGTCCCCACCTGCACTAGTACTTTGAAGAAACAACCTTTTCAAAGCATGACAATGATCTAACATACTACCTCTAGAAAACTTAAATTCAAAAATTTGAGTGGCTGTGTTTGTCTGGACGGTAACATCTAGCTAAACATACATAGAACGTACACTAAACCAAACATCAGATGCTTTCTTCATCTCAAGATACGACATTAACAAATCTTTTGTCATAGATTGCTTCAAGACGTTGAGGCAATGGAGATTTTTCTTTCTCCAATCCGGCGCAGTCACATCCGCTGTTCCTTCCACAATGGGTGACAAATCCCTCTCCTCGAAATATGAGCTCAACATATCTTCCCAATATAAGTAGTCAGTTCTGTCAAAAATAGGCAATTTGGGCGGTAGGCCCATAACCTGTTGAAGGTCATGGGATTAAGACTCGGCTGTGATACACTCCCACTAGGAGTCACACTTGCACCAGCAAGAGCAGGTGGAGCACTAGGGCTAATAGGAGCACTTGCAATAGGAGCTGAGCCATTATCAGACATGTTAGCGGAAGCAAACTCAAAAAGAAATGCCTAGAAGACTAGATCTATAGTGTATGATATGTAACTCTAAACGAAAGAGGTATTTCAACCAAACAAACATGTACTACAAGCAAATTAGAGACAATAGAGCATAAAACACCTTAAACTGTACTCAGTGCTCTCATTTCCTTAATTCTTGTGTAGAATGTACATTCTGTATTGAATCGATCAATCCTAATTGAACTAAATACTCAAAAGATCTAGAAAACATATAAAATATCTAGAAAACATCTAAAACGTATGTACATGGTTCACCAAACACTGTACTGACAAAAATCTAAGTGTTTGGACCAGAATTATCCACAAACAATATCTATACCCTATAAAATCCGGGTGATTCTTATCACGTCTACATTCATTGGCGGCCGTACACACTAATTAACTTAAAGATATGAATTCGTGTACATACTACAAAAAATCTACACTAAATTTGGTCAATATTGAACAGTTAGTTTTCCAAAAATATTCTAAGTCCTAGACTCAAATTTCTAAGACTTACTAAAGCTTACTTTTCAATAAGATCAAAGGAGGAAAGAAAATTTGAACAGCACAGAGAATCTTGGAACATTTGCATCACACAGTGAGAAAAATGTCCCAAATGTGGCAATTTGTGTTTTACCTCAAGTATGGAGGACATGGCCGAATGAGACGGAGAGCGAAAAGAAACCAGTAGGCTCCCTAATTGCCTCATCCCTTGGAGATAGAGGAAGCGGACCTGCAAACAAGGGTCCACAAGCGACATCAGATGTCAAGATCAAAGATTCCAAAAATATGCCACAATACATTCAAGTGGAGAAGATTGGAGAACAAAAGGTAAAAATCAAGAAAACTCTTAGTGTATATTTGAAACATGCAAATGGGAAAATAAATGCAAGTCCAAGGAGAGAATCAGAAGAGAAATTACCTTAAAGTCTGGCGATAGTGGGAGCTTTAGGATCTCCTCCACTATGCACCTCAAATAAATCCACCGAGTTCACCACCAAATCTGCGAGCAAGGAAACTCAAATGGAAACCTAGATGTTAGAGGAGGTGAAAGAGGATAGAATACTGAAATACAAGTCATTCAGAGATGTGTTGCTGGGAAATTCTATGGAAACAGAAACAATCAAGCAAGCGGCCTAAGAAAGAGTAAGTTACACTCACCTTGAGGAGGAAAATCTGGAGGCTCAAATTCATCCACGTACAATCCAAGCAACAAACAAGTACAGACGGAGCGCCCAGCCATAAGGAAAACAGCCGAACGCGTGGAAGAGCCCAAGACATAAATCCTAACCCTAATTTCTAACCCCATCTCAATGCCCATTTTCAGCCTGTAGACTGCCACAAAAATCAGACAGGCGAACAAGAGGCGGCTACAAAAGGAAAAAGAGGAATAAAAGGAGGAGGGATAGCTTCAAGAAAGAAGCTGAAGGAAAGGAAGCAAGCACTATGGAAATTGCTAAGGAGAGAAAGAGGACTTGGAGAGGAGGATAGAGGAGTACAGATTGCAGACAGGGAAGTTCGCTGCAATCACGCAAAAACTGGCATAAGTACACTTCATGCCAACGAAAAGGACATATTTGTACGAAGTGAGCGTACCTTCCCGAAATCGCGGAGAAGGTGCAAGATCAAATTTGAATTTTCATTTGAAACCCTCGATCTAAATCACAGTTTACCTCAAAGTACAACGAAATCACGGTCAAATGAAACTTCGCCATATGCGCCGCCAGACACGCATACGACGTCACGACACCAAAGTTTTTCATTCGTGGGCGACGACATATTGGGCGACAAGTCGTACGTGAAACGTAGGATTGGCGACAACCAAGCGACGATAAAATCCGCAATTGCAATCCACACTATTGAACCGAAATAAAGGAACAACGAGCGCCGTTGGATTTCACTAACAAGTTTTTCGCAGGTGCATCGAGGTTGCACGCAGGTTCATCGAAAATATTCAACAGACGAGGGCCATCCAAACTTATCGACGGTCAAGGACCATCCAGTTGGCGTCAAACGAGGCCCACTTGAAGAGACGTTAAAACCTACATCGAAGCTATCGAATCCACGGCCTTGGAGATTTACGCAACCAAAGATCGACGGACGTGGGATTCTCAAGCACACACATCAAGTGGACGAGCTCCACTTGTTTAATCACAAGGGAATCACATCGGGTTCCAATGTTTACATGAAAAACTTGTCAGCATGCGACGAAAGCAATTTCACATGCGAAAGTGGGAGGAAATTTCATACCTTCCAAATTTCACGCCGTTCACGTTCACAGTTCTAACGGACACGCGACAATTTCCGCTAGCATGGATCAGTGCAACTTTTGTATCTACGGGCGATTTCAAATCGACCCAAAGTTATTTCAAAGCAATCTTTTACGCGAACCCAGAACACCGCAAATTCGAGTGGGACTGTTGATTTTAATGGCGATTTTAGGCAATATCGGGTATCGCCGATTTTGTGTGATCAACGTCACCTCGCGGAACAGTACCATTTGTACCGACGGATGTTAGTATTTGGACAACATGGAGTCAAACCATTATTACAATCATGCAGTTGTAGATAGTCAAATACAAGTGAACAAGCATGCATAGGCATCATTTCATTGGACCACAGTAAAGAGTGTTTTATGCATACAGACAGCATTAGAGTACAAAAGGCACTCAGAACAGACAATAAGCATACCCTTCATTCATTAATGCAAGAATAGCAGTTCAAACAAAGTCAAGTAAGACAAGGAATAAAATTTGGCTTTATTAGAGAAAGTCTTTTGTAACACATTATCCTGAGTGAACCATTTATTAAAGCTACGGCTTCTTTACAATTCTATTCTGTCTCTTTGACTAATTTATCTGTTTGCTAATTATATCCCTCCCTAATCTTTTGTATATCTCTTGTCTAAATATTCCGCGACTCCCTAAGCCCCTCCGTGTGTTTTGATATGTAGCCGGTCTAAGCTATCTGTGGCTACTGGAATCCCTTCCCGTTAGCTTGGTGATTGACCCAGAGCGACACGTTATGGGCCCACCCTTATGGGGCCCAAAGGAGTTCGGAATTTCGGAACATGAGAGCAACGCCCATCTCGAAACAGCCGTGAGTAGAGGAGGAGAACTGGGTAGATCTGCAACGAAAACACCAAGAGAAGGTGCATCAGGTCAGACCCACACATTGGATGCGAGTGAAAGGGGAGCCGTGGAAAATAGTTTCCAAGGGCTCAGAGAAAAGCTAGACAAGATACCCGTGAAATCAACCATGGCAGAAAGAACTAGACTGCTACGAAGACTCTCACAAACACCATACAATGAAACGATGTCAATGTCAGAAAACATTTCCCACTACTCAAAAAAACCTAGCCATGGTAGAATCGGCAGAAATTAACCTTCCTACACACACGAAAATCTCAATGTTTCTCATGTCACTTCCCCATAGATTTGAACCGGTTCTCACCTCATTGGAGAGCCTTAGATGGGAGGAGTCAAAGTGGGAGGACGTGGTTAAGATGCTAATCGCCGCAGTAGGCTCCTCCGAGGTGGTGATGCTCGAAAAGGCCTCCGAGATGGAGCCTGGCATCAAGGAGAAGAGTGGTTAGAAGTCTGATCAACTAGGTGATAGGGTAGAGACCAAGGAAACAAGTCAGAACCCAAGTCATAATGATTCTGCATGCAATGCAAGCATCCAGATCACAAGCGGAGATGATCAAAGCAAAGAGGGGACAGGTAGATGAGATGACGGCAAAAGGGAGGAAAACCCTAAAAGAAAGACCTCCCATGACCTCATCAAAGACCACACCCCAGACTACATCATGATCTCGAACGGAAGCCTCTGTCCAACAGCAGATGTCTAAGAAGGAGAAGGTCTGCCAATATGACAGAAAGGAGGAGAGGAGGAATTTACCAAGTTTGGGGAGCCATCCGAGGAGATTTGCCAAGAGAATCGGCAAAAACAAACTAACACAATTTCCTCCATGCACGATCCCCAATAGGAGTCGCCAAGGCACCCTGCCGCAGGCAACGTCTACACATCTGCAGATCCCGAAGTTCGAAGCACCAAGCGATGGGACGCCATCTTGCCAAAGACAAAGGAAGCAGTCAAAAATGACAAGGAAGCGGTCAGAAAGGACAACAAGGACGACAACGAAGTTCAAATATCTTAAGCGGAGAACCGAAGCAATAAACAGGCATGCTACGCGGTTAGATCAACAAAGGTAGCAGCGAAAACAACAGAGAACAATCAAGGCTATGGCGAGACGAGCACCAACGGCTCAAAGATGAGCACTCACAGAAAACAGAGACGGCAAAATGCATGAACTTTCACGTCAAAGGGAGACTACCGAGAGTCTCTCACCTCAAGAAGACATTAGTGGGAGATGTTACCAAAAAACAGTCGAAAATCAGATGTTGCAGAAAGACACCACGCTTCAGGTGTCACCGGATGGCATCACATCAAGTAGTTTCGCATTAGAATGGCTGGAAACCACGACAAAGGAAATTTGCGGAGAGATCACACAATGTGCTCCAAATCAGATGAGCACTCAATCATCAACAATCTGCAAGGAGGACGAGACAAACTTCTTGGGAGAAAATGCCACAATGATCGTCAGTCACGCAAAGCAAAGGGAGACACATTGCACACTAACCATGCACGTTCATACACGAAATCAAGCAACAAAAGACTCTAGCACCAGCGAACAAGAAGTTCAAAAGATTGCAGGTGTACGAGACACGACATCAACAAACAAATGGAATCAAATGCATGTCAAAGAGGAAGAAAAAGGGGAAGGAGACTCAGAACCATACCTTAAGAATCCTGAAAAAGCGAGAGGCAATCCCAAACGAGATGACAATAGAGGTGGTAGTAGAGAGAGAACTAGAAACACTCTCTCAGTCATTGTCGGACTAGGTAGCACAGACAGATTCCTAAAAACTAGCTCCAATGACAAGATAGTCTAAGACCTGCATAGAGAGAGAGAGATCAAAAATCAGTTTTCTGATAGTAAAACTCATGCAGAAAGTGGAAGAGTGGCAAAAAAACCCGAAGGTAGCAAACCATATGCTCGAAATCTAACAAAAACCAAGAGTCTAGGGGACTTAGACAGCGGAAGCATTGGTGAGCCAGGGGTAGAGAGAGAATAGGAAAAGGAAGAGACACATTATATAGAAAAGAAGATGCAAAACAGCAAGAGAAAGGAGAAAGAATCAAAAGTTAAAGAGGTGAACTTACTAAGTTGCAAGTACATTATGAGAAGTACAGGCGACAGGATCAGCTAGAGTCACCGCCATCATTCTCCAATTCCCACCTCCATCAATGGGAGAAATACTGCTTCAACATCCGAAATTCAGAAAAACCTGTCGGAAATGCTACAAAAGAAAGAAAGAAAAGTTAGTAAGCCGACGACATTAGTGTCAACTTTGACACAAGAGCCGAAGGGAAACAAAGAGGATCAACAAGGACTCAAGCACGAGTCACATCAAAGGAGCAAAGAAAATTTGAACAGCTTAGAGAATCTTGGAACATTTGCATCACATAGTGAGAAAAATGTCCCAAATGCTGCAATTTGTGTCTTACCTCAAGCATGGAGGACATGACCGAATGACACGGAGAGCGAAAAGACACCAGTTGGCTCCTTTATTGCCCTATCCATTGGAGATAGGGGAAGCGGACTTGTAAACAGGGGTCCAAAAGCGATAGGGGTCCACAAGCGGCATCTGATGTCAAGATCAGAGATTCCAAAAATATGCCACAATACATTCAAGTGGAGAACAAAAGGTAAAATTCAAGAAAACTGTTTGTGTATATTTGCACCATGCAAAGGGGAAAATAAATGTAAGTCCAAGGAGAGGATCAGAAGAGAAATTACCTTAGAGTCTGGCGATAGTGGGAGATTCAAGATCTCCTCCACTATGCCCCTCAAAAAAATCCACCGAGTTCACCACCAAATCTGCGAGCAAGGAAACTCAAATGAAACTCAAATGGAAACCTAGATGTTAGAGGAGGTGAAAGAGGATAGAATACTGAAATACAGGTCATTCAGAAATGCGTTGCTGGGAAATTCTATGGAAAAAAAAACAATCAAGCAAGCAGCCAAGGAAAGAGTAAGTTACACTCACCTTGAGGAGGAAAATCTGGAGGCTCAGATTCATCCACGTACCAATCCAAGCAACAAACAAGTACGGACGGAGCGCCCAGCCATAAGGAAAACAGCCGAACGCGTGGAAGAGCCCAAGAAAGAAATCGTAACCCTAATTCCTAACCCCATCTCAATGCCCATCTTTAGCCTGCAGAATGCCACAAAAATCAGACTGGCGAACAAGAGGCGGCTACAAAAGGAAGAAGAGGAATAAAAGGAGGAGGGATAGCTTCAAGAAAGAAGGTGAAGGAAAGGAAGCAAGCACTATGAGTCGTGCTAAGGAGAGAAAGAGGACTTGGAGAGGAGGAGAGAGGAGTACAGATTGCAGACAGGGAAGTTTGTTGCAATCACGCAAAAACTAGCATAAGTACACTTCATGCCCACGAAAAGGACATATTTGTACGAAGTGAGCGTACCTTCCCGAAATCGCGGAGAAGGCGCAAGATCAAATTTGAATTTTCATTTGAAACCCTCGATCTAAATCACAGTTTACCTCAAAGTACAACGAAATCACGGTCAAAGGAAACTTCGCCATATGCGCCGCCAGAAACGCATACGACGTCACGACAACAAAGTTTTTCATTCGTGGGCGACGACATATTGGGGGACAAGTCGTACGTGAAACGTAGGATTGGCCACAACCACGCGACGATAAAATCCGCAATCGCAATCCACACTATTGAACCGAAATAAAGGAACAGCGAGCGCCGTTCGATTTCACTAACAAGTTTCTCGTAGGTGCATCGAGGTTGCACGCAGGTTCATCGAAAATATTCAACAGACGAGGGCCATCCAAACTTATTGACGGTCAAGGACCATCCAGTTGGCGTCAAACGAGGCCCACTTGAAGAGACGTTAAAACCTACATCGAAGCTATCGAATCCACGGCCTTGGAGATTTACGCAACCAAAGATCGACGGACGTGGGATTAGACAGCGGAAGCATTGGTGAGCCAGGGGTAGAGAGAGAATAGGAAAAGGAAGAGACACATTATATAGAAAAGAAGATGCAAAACAGCAAGAGAAAGGAGAAAGAATCAAAAGTTAAAGAGGTGAACTTACTAAGTTGCAAGTACATTATGAGAAGTACAGGCGACAGGATCAGCTAGAGTCACCGCCATCATTCTCTAATTCCCACCTCCATCAATGGGAGAAATACTGCTTCAGCATCCGAAATTCAGAAAAACCTGTCGGAAATGCTACAAAAGAAAGAAAGAAAAGTTAGTAAGCCGACGACATTAGTGTCAACTTTGACACAAGAGCCGAAGGGAAACAAAGAGGATCAACAAGGACTCAAGCACGAGTCACATCAAAGAAGCAAAGAAAATTTGAACAGCTTAGAGAATCTTGGAACATTTGCATCACATAGTGAGAAAAATGTCCCAAATGCGGCAATTTGTGTCTTACCTCAAGCATAGAGGACATGACCGAATGACACGGAGAGCGAAAAGAAACTAGTTGGCTCCCTTATTGCCTCATCCCTTGGAGATAGAGGAAGCGGACTTGTAAACAGGGGTCCAGAAGCGATAGGGGTCCACAAGCGACATCGGATGTCAAGATCAGAGATTCCAAAAATCTGCCACAATACATTCAAGTGGAGAACAAAAGGTAAAAATCAAGAAAACTCTTAGTGTATATTTGCAGCATGCAAAGGGGAAAATAAATGCAAGTCCAAGGAGAGAATCAAAAGATAAATTACCTTACAGTCTGGGGATAGTGGGAGATTCAGGATCTCCTCCACTATGCATCTCAAAAAAATCCACCGAGTTCACCACCAAATCTGCGAGCAAGGAAACTCAAATGAAACTCAAATGGAAACCTAGAAGTTAGAGGAGGTGAAAGAGGATAGAATACTGAAATACAGGTCATTCAGAAATGCGTTGCTGGGAAATTCTATGGAAAAAAAACAATCAAGCAAGCAGCCAAGGAAAGAGTAAGTTACACTCACCTTGAGGAGGAAAATCTGGAGGCTCAGATTCATCCACGTACCAATCCAAGCAACCAACAAGTACGGACAGAGCGCCCAGCCATAAGGAAAACAGCCGAACGCGTGGAAGAGCCCAAGACAGAAATCCTAACCCTAATTCCTAACCCCATCTCAATGGCCATCTTTAGCCTGCAGACTGCCACAAAAATCAGACTGGCGAACAAGAGGCGGCTACAAAAGGAAGAAGAGGAATAAAAGGAGGAGGGATAGCTTAAGGAAAGAATCAGACTGGCAAACAAGAGGCGGCTACAAAAGGAAGAAGAGGAATAAAAGGAGGAGGGATAGCTTCAAGAAAGAAGCCGAAGGAAAGGAAGCAAGCACTATGGAAAGTGCTAAGGAGAGAAAGAGGACTTGGAGAGGAGGAGAGAGGAGTACAGATTGCAGACAGGGAAGTTTGTTGCAATCACGCAAAAACTGGCATAAGTACACTTCATGCCAACGAAAAGGACATATTTGTACGAAGTGAGCGTACCTTCCTGAAATCGTGGAGAAGGCGCAAGATCAAATTTGATTTGTCATTTGAAACCCTCGATCTAAATTACAGTTTACCTCAACGTACAACGAAATCACGGTCAAATGAAACTTCGCCATATGCGCTGCCAGAAACGCATACGACGTCACGACACCAAAGTTTTTCATTCGTGGGCGACGACATATTGGGCGACAAGTCGTACGGAAACGTAGGATTGGCGACAACCACGCGACGATAAAATCCGCAATCGCAATCCACACTATTGAACCGAAATAAAGGAACAGCGAGCGCCGTTCGATTTCACTAACAAGTTTCTCGCAGGTGCATCGAGGTTGCACGCAGGTTCATCGAAAATATTCAACAGACGAGGGCCATCCAAACTTATTGACGGTCAAAGACCATCCAGTTGGCGTCAAACGAGGCCCACTTGAAGAGACGTTAAAACTTACATTGAAGCTATCGAATCCACAGCCTTGGAGATTTACGCATCGAAAGATCGACGGACGTGGGATTCTCAAGCACACACATCAAGTGGACGAGCTCCACTTGTTTAATCACAAGGGAATCACATCGGGATTCCAATGTTTACATGAAAAACTTGTCAACATATGACGAAAACAATTTCACATGCGAAAGTGGGAGGAAATTTCAAACCTTCCAAATTTCACGCCGTTCACGTTCATAGTTCGAACAGACACGCGGCAATTTTCACTAGCATGGATCACTGCAACTTTTGTATCTACGGGCGACTTCGAATCGACCCAAAGTTATTTCAAAGCGATCTTTTACGCGACCCGATAACACCGCAAACTCAAGTAGGAGTGTTGATTTTATTGGCGATTTTGGGCAATATCGGGTATCACCGATTTTATGTGACAAGTGTCACATCGCCGATTTTGTGTGACCGACGTCACATCGTGGAACAGTACCATTTGTACCGACGAAATGTGAGGATTTGGACGAAATGGAGTCATACCATTATTACAATCATGTTGTTGTACATAGTCAAATCTAAGTGAACAAGCATGCGTAGGCATAATTTCATTGGACCACTGTAAAGAGTATTTTATGCATAGAGACAGCATTAGAGTACAAAAGACACTCAGAACAGAC
The DNA here is from genome assembly GCA_037447655.1 of Zygnema cylindricum. Taxonomy (NCBI): domain Eukaryota; kingdom Viridiplantae; phylum Streptophyta; class Zygnematophyceae; order Zygnematales; family Zygnemataceae; genus Zygnema; species Zygnema cylindricum. The sequence continues at coordinate 21,904 of JBBHKE010003362.1, read as the reverse complement.
AAGAAGTATACCCTTCATCCATTAATGCAAGAATAGCAGTTCAGACATAGTCAAGTAAGACAAGGAATAGAATTTGGCTTTATTAGAGAAAGTCTTTTGTAACACATTGTCCTGAGAGGACCATTTATTAAAGCTACGCCTTCTTTACAATTCTATTTTGTCTCTTTTCCTACTTTATCTGTTTGCTAATTATATCCCTCCCTAATCTTTCTTATCTTTCCTGTCTAAATATTCCGCGACTCCCTAAGCCCTTCCGTGTGTATTGACCAATGGCCGGTCTAAGCTATTTGTGGCTACAAGAATCCCTTCCTGTTAATCGGATGACCGACCCAGAGCGACAATATAGTTAGACGTACGCCTGGTATGCCTCCGTATATTCAGCGGTGTAGTGTTTTATGTGTATGACTTAGCCATTTTAGACTTAGGAACAATTTTTGTATCAAAACTGTTTTATGAAGTTTTTGGTAACTTTGACTGTGAATATCTCACATTATTTTGATCTGAATTACTTGTAATTTTGTGTATGTGTTCCTTCTAATATTATCTGCATTGTAATAGATTTGTAGAGCTATTTTGCTTTTCTGTTGATTTTTGTGTTGTTTCAAAGTTGCGGATTTATGAACTAGTTCTATGACTACTGCTGCCCCTTCTTCTTCTTCGGTACCAGCTGTTGTCTCAGAACAACAGGTCACGGAACCACCTTCACGAATACCGGTTTTTGATGGACGTGAGTATCTTTATTGGGCGGATCTGGTTAAATCCTACTTTGTTCAAATGAAATTATTTGATGTGGTTGATGGCACATGACATATATTAAGTCTACAAAGGCAAATGAAATTATTTGATGTGGTTGATGGCACATGAAATATATTCAGTCTACAAAGGCATTAGACATTTGGAAATCCTTGAAATTTAGTTATGTGAGAGCTAATGACCAGCATGAAATTATTACTGCTGGTAAACTATGGGAATAGAAATATAAAAGCGGAAGCATGGTAGAATACTCTAATGGTCTTAGGCTCTTAATAGCCAAGAATGCATGCTCAGGGGGAACATTTTCTCCTTATCACCAAGCTATGATTTTTATGAAGGGCCTGCCTAATGAATATAAAGGGGCCTCATACAATTTGAAAAAGCTAGATAAGTCATTGTGGAATCTAGCTAAAGCAATAGAGTATGTATTGGAGGAAGAAGCTACACATCTGGTATTTGGTAATGGGAAACAAGCGGTATCTTTTAATGCCCAGTTTTAGAATAATAGATATAAGGGCAATCAGTTCAGCAGCAGTTTGACAAGTGTGTCTACTACTATGCAGATGATTACCTTTTTAGAGTTGGTTCCTTGTATATGAAAGCTCTTGAAACAATTGTTTTTCGGAAAGGATGGAGGAACAAAGGACCTCCGATCACACAAAAATCTCCACTCAAGACTGAGGCGTTTTCAGCTTAGAGCAAGGAACCGAAGAAGGAGTCGGAAAAAGAGAACTCAGATGTTGTCAGTTTTCCGAAAACTGACGACAAGGAGATCTTTGCCCTCGCCAAGATGATGGAGGGAGAGAAAAATCTCGGTTGGATAATGGACTTCGGCAGTTACTAACACATGTGCTGGAACACATCCTGGTTCAAGGAGATGACACCGATCCCTCAGCGTCAGATCTTTTATGCTTGTGGTGCCTCGGTTGAGTCTAATGCAAAAGGCACCATAGATCTTGATTGTGAGATAGATGGGAAGGTAGGTAAAAGAACATTGTATGATGTGTTGTATGTCTCCAAGTATAAGAAAGAAATGTTTTCTACTTCGGTTACAGAAAGCAAAGGATTTGATGTACTTTAGAGTAAAGGCAAAAAGATAGTGAGCAAGGATGGGAGAGTAGCCTTAGTAGGAACTAGAGGCCCAAACATGTTGTACCGAATGGACCTGGCTTATAAAGCAGATTTTGGAATTTTGTGATTCCAGTGACCTTTCTTAAAAAAAATTGTGGCACAAAAGACTTGGGCATGTGCATCATGAGAGGTTGAATAAGATGGTTAGTACTAAAATGATAGGAGTTCAGCTTGGTCAAAAGATTCTCGTGTATGTGATGGTTGTGCTCTCGGGAAACTTCACAAACTTACTTCCCTTACCTCAGGTTTCATATCAGCGAACAAAGGATCTTCTCGGCATCATCCACTCAGATGCATTTAGACCTTCCAAAGTTCCCTCTCTCGGTGGCAACAAGTATATCGTCGCCATCACCAATGACTACTTGCGCTTCAGCCCAGTTTACTTTATGAAAGATAAGAGCGAGGTCTTCACGCATTTCAAGCATTATCAGATTTGGGCGAAGAAGCTTCATAACAAATCAATCTTTACTTTAAGGTCCGACAACGGAGGCGAGTATGTATCTCATGCCTTTTCTGATTATCTTTCGAAAACGGAATTTCTCATGAGTTCATTTTTAATTATACTGCGGAACAGAATGGTGTGTCTGAGAGGCTTAATTGGAAATTGACTGAGTGTGCTAGATCTATGATGATGGATAAAGGCATAGATCCAAAATTCGGGGGGGAAGCTTTTCAGTGTGCTTTCTACATCAGAAATAGGATAGAACTAGAGCGGTCAAGGATAAAACTCCTTATGAATGTGGACAGGAAGAAAACCCGATGTAAGTCATTTCAGAGTGTTTGGTAGTAAATGTTTTATCTTGGATAATCTTCCTAACTAGAAGCTTAGTCCAAAATTTGTACCTGTAATATTTATGGGCTATGATGATGAATATGCAGGATACAGAGTGTATAATCCTCAAAAATGTTTACTTCAAATAGCTAGAAATATTATGATAAAAGAAGAAAAAGAATTTGTGGATGTATTTAGTATAGATATTTCAAAAAGAAATCATAAAATGCAAGATTATGTCATACTTGATCAGATTCCTTTCAATGCATCTTTTTCTTCTCCCTCTCCTAGTAGATTGCCAAATGTTTCTAGGCAGTTAGATCATCCTCTTCCTACAGCCAGTACTCCACCCTCTCCTCCTCCTCCTCCACCTCCGAGACACAATAGGGGACCAACAGTCCCAGCTTCAGATTTTCCGGGGGGAAGAAGACATAGTAGTCGGTTGAACAGTGAACGTGACCTAGACGTCTACAATAGTCGTTGTTTTTGTAGACCTCACCAATAGTTGACGTTTCGTAGTCGTCTTCTACCGTCACAAGTTGTACCCACGTCCACAACCGTTACATTTCAAAGTGTTGATTTTATTTTCGTACATTGCGACCCTCATCAAACTAGTACAAAAAATCTTCAGTAAACTACAAAGTAAGGGTGCGGCACCATGTGGTTAAGTTCAGGAATTTTTATGTCGTTTTCCTTTATAACTTAGCGCCGTACTGCCTAAGTTGCAACCGTACGAAGAAATCGCAAATTTGTAAAGTACAATTTACGTCATTCTCGAACCTAAGATGTACGAAAATTTGTTGTCTTGTGTTTTATCGACCCACAGTCACATCACCTTCAAACTTATCATAAACAACATCGGCAATGTGTTTTAAGCTAAGTAAAACCGTTTACACCAATAGGAAAACATATTCCCACGTGTGCACATTTTTCGAAATTTTTTGACGAAAGAAAAAATTACAAGGTCATTAGTTTTTTTCCGCTGGTACATTGTACGATTTTTTTTTGCAGGGGTCTCGAGGCTGCAATGTCATTTCACGCAAAGTTTAAAATTTTTCGAAGGTGAAAAATCTGCGAAGTCATGGCGGCCGGACAGGAGAGGTTTATGCAAAGGCATGTTGTACAGCCACGGCTACAAGGTTGTACGTCTACGATATCACGAAATGACATGCGACATGCCAGATCGTTTCAAAAAATACGATGTATCTTGCGATACTTAAAAAAGTTTCGAAAAAATACGGTAAAACAAAGATAGATTGTACACGGTGACAGCCGTCACGGGTATTGTTGACGTAAAAAATTGTCACAAACTTGAGTAACAAGTTCGAGTAAACACATAGAGACACCTGAAATCCGGGTCTGCCGAATCCGCACTAAAATACAAAGTAAGTTCGCTAAGTTACAAATACATGGGGACGTACCATAATTCTTCAAAGTGTCCATGACACGGGGACACCCCGTAATTCCGCGCACACTTATTCGATTGATATTCCAACGATTGTGATTGAAAGGTAAGATTCTCGCTTTCCCATTCCAATCACTCAATCAAAAATAGTATAGTAAGCACAAGTTTTTTTTAATTTAAGGGTGGACTTCCATTAGGCGTCTTAGTAATTGTATCAAAAATTTTACTAAAGGGCGTGCCTTTTATTACGTCTAAAGGGCGTGCCTTCTATTACGTCTAAAGGGCGTGCCTTCTATTAGGTCGCGTCAGTAAACCACTTTTTATTTGCGTGGCTCAATTTGGTTGGTAACACATTGGTTAATAATAGATGCTTGAAAATCTTGGAAAAATCTTAGAATACAAAGTCTGAACGCAATATATGTACGAACGGAGGTAATATCTGTACCAGCAGAGGAAATATCTATACCTGCGGAGGTAATCAATGACTCGTACAGAGGGCATTAAATGTACTACCCAAAATTTCAAAACGCAACGACAAAAAGGCAACTGCAAACTTTGATGGTGGGAGCGTGACGGGATAATTTCAACGGATTCGCATACACCTTGGCGGAAGGCACATGGCCCATGTGACGTGTACGCACAAACGCTCGCGCTTATCGTGGATTTTTTTAGTCCTTTTAAATGCGGCCAATTTTTACTCGTTCTGTCTTTGAGAACTGTCCTTCCTGTGCACAGTCTTAACAAATTGTAGGGTTGGTGACGTGCCGTCTCGGATAATAAGTGTAATAGCATCCGACGGTCCGAATTTACGCCTACAACCTTAGACATTTTTCGGTAATGATGTTTTCCTTTAAAAATAAAATGGTACGGACCTGTACGAAGCGGTACATCCTCAATAAAAAACCCCATTTTTTCGATAATGGAAGGCCACCCCGTAAGGGGCAATAATCTAATAAAACTGAAAGCGATACACGGTGTGGTCGCGACACGTCGCGGGTAGAAAACAAATCGGACGGCCAGTGTGATTACCTGGACACTTGGAGAATCTGGATAGATTTCACTTTTCCGGTACAAATGTTAAAGGAACGTCCCCATGGAATCGATACTTTGAAAAGTACCTTGGACTATATTGAAGTTTTCCGTACTACATTGAAAAGTGTCCCTATGTGCGAAAATGAAACCGGAACTTTGACATGTGACGGTTGTAGACGTAGGTACAACTTTGTGACGGTTGACGACGACTACGAAATTGGTGACGTCAACAAAAACAACGACAGTTGTAGACGTCTAGATTTTTGTAATTTCATAACATGGCACATGTTTAGGGTTTTGTAACATTGTGACGTCACGCTCACATGTGACAATGTCGACGTCACAGATTCAAAAGCTTGAAATTATGTGGGCTCCGTTGCCCCACAGAATGCACAGTTCACAAGTAGCCACTACGATAGCATCAACCCACTTTGGTTTCCCCAATAATAGGTGCCACCCAGGCAGGCAATGTCTCTAACGAGCCTCACCCTTGTGGGGACAAGACTCCCCTGAGTCCAACGCAAAAAGAATCACTGAATTTGCTCCCTTGAGCAATTAGTTATGGTTGGCCAAAGATGGCCTATAAATACAAAAGGTGACCTAGAGAGAGGCGCCTCAAACACGCTAAGTCCCTAAACTCCTACTCATAGTTACATACTACTCTACCCTAGACCAATCAAAATAGTGTATAGTACAAGAATGTACAGTGGCTGATTGTACTTCTTGTACGGCCATTGTACAACATGGCCTTCTAGTTGACACTTGTCAATTTGGGAGCCATCGTTCTTCCTCCCATCTTTCCCGATGTCTAATGATGTGGCGCCACGTGTCACAGCGCGCGGTAATGTTCGAAAGCCGCCAAAGATTCATTCAGGTTTGGCGGAGGCGACGACGTCCGTCCGATCAGGTATTTTATAAAATAAGATTCGTGTCCGCGAGCGCCTTTTTGTCTATATGTGCCGTTTGGTCAACTTTAGTTTGTTTAAGCGAAAGTGACGTTTCGTAAATCTTTTATTAGTTACCAGACCACGGGTTCTGTTTCGTCAACAACTTAGTGGATAAGGCGTACGTCTATATAGTAGTCCGCAAACCTAGATTCAAATCGGGTCGGGGGCCACCGCTTTTGGAAGTGACTTTTTCTATCTCTCTTACCCTTAGCGCTTGCTTGCCATGGACAGCCATGGCTTCCCTTCCATTACAGCTCTTATCCTGTCTTAGCCCTAAGAACTATAAGTAAGATAGGAATTTTATTTTTCCTATTTTCAACAGAACTTTCGTCCATGGATACCCAATTTCGTTTTCTCTACTTTTTTCGCTCTACTTGCCATAAAAATTAGTGTTGTGTATCGGTAAGCATTTACCGATAACCGATATTGACCTTTTTTTGGGTTCGCAAAAATCGATATATTGGTTCGATATATCGTCGTCGGCCTTATCGTCGATAAGTAACTCATATTATTAGTTACTTATCGGCGATAACACCGATAACGATAACTATCGGCGATAAATGTATGGCATGTACACTCAGCTATACGTCTTATTCCCCGGACGCGTTGAAATTACAGTAGCCGCCATGACGTCTGTACGGTTTTGGTACGGATCTAACATAAACGATGTACCTTTCACATCCGACGTCATGGCTTTGTCCCTTTATTCCTTGGGATTCAATAGACACCTGCCACGTGTCAATCTTTCATAATTTTTGGCGTAAGCTGCCAAAAGAGCCATTCCGAGATACCAACGCTCACGCTGGCCATCCGCTCGTACTTTTAAATTCCAAGTCGTCCGTTCGATTCTGGCGGCGCGCAAAATATTATTTTGCGTCCGTTGTACTTTGTGTCCGCCGTTCTTTTCCCTTTCCTTGTTCACCTGTTTGTCTGAAAATTTCCGTATGTCGCCGTAGAAATATTTTGTTCAGTTAACCGGCCAATGTTTTCTGTGCTGCGTTGTCCGTTATAATTTTCAGTTAAATAGTTACGGAACAGATTCGTATACGTGGCATAACACGCTATATAATGTAAATAGTATACTACAGTATTTAATAAGGTAATATTGTATGCGTACTATATATTTTTATAGTTATCGCCGATATGGAATTTGTTGGTCTCGGACCGATATATCGGTACCTCTGACCTTTCGATAACCGATAACTATCGGTATCGGTGTTATCGCGATAAGTTTTTTACAAATACACAACACTAATAAAAATATACATAGAGGTAGTCAAAAGAATTAATATCATGCCGCATCTCGTCGGCCATTCTAATTGTTTATATTTAGGTGTTAGGACGGGCAGCCGCCACACTAATTTATACTTGGGTGTTATTTGGGTTTCGCAGGACCGTACATAACCACATTTCGCGTTCGCGTCAACCGTACAATTTTTACATCGACGTACGTGTCGACCGTACATATTTATTTTTTGGCCGTAATATACGCCGACGACAATATTGACCGTACAACTCAAAATCTCGTAATTCCCGTCGACGGCGAATTCGACCGTACGACATATGTTTTCCTTGATTTTGGCCGATGGTGAATTTTGATATTTCACATCGGCCGTACCACATATATCGTCCGCGATTTTCGCCGGCGGCTACTTTGGTTATTTTACGTAAACCGTACGACTTACCTTTTCCGAAATTTCTGCGATCATAGAATGGACCGTACCTGCGGTCCTACCGTACGAACTTTCTTTCCCTTGAATCCCGGCCGACAACAAATTTTAATCATTTCGTGTGGAGTAGCATCTCGGCCGTCGACGGAGATTATGCAATTTTCGTAACTTCGCATCTGGACCGTCGACGCAAGTGACAGACAAAATCGGTTGTCAGTTCTGACGAAGCGACGTGATTGGACCATTTTAAGTCGTGAACCATTTGGAGGTTCACGCATTCACATGTATATAGGAAGGGATTTAATCCGTAGGTTATAGATTCTGTAACGTAAGGCATAGGATATCGGCCTCCTATTGGTTGAATCCAAACTAGACGCAAATACTTACATAGCACGCTGTACTCTGATTGGGTTGTATTCACTAGGCGTATTTTTTGTTACTTAGTTCATTTTAGATCATTTCCTGCACACAATTTTTAAGTGCAGGAATTATTTATTTTTAGTATTGAGGATTTTCTGCAGCCATCTTTTTATTTGCAAAATTGTCCGGACAGCTTAGAGGCGATTTTCTACCTTTGCGTGAAGCGTCTAGTTTTCTATTACATTATCAATATCTTGTAAAGCCTTACACGGTTTCTCTTCACTTCTCTCGTCCTTTTGAGTGGATTTCAACCGCTTTCTCACAACACTTCTTTCCCTGGCTGTGGCTGAACTTTAATTAGTGTGGAAGTTGCATGTAGGGATTATTGATTTGTTGTTTTTATTTCTTGTGATTGTGTATTTATTTATATTTGGCTTTTGCGCATCTTTTGAGTTTGGTTATCTCAAACCTCATAAGTGTCGGGCATATTGTCATTTTCAATTTTTATTTATCTTTCTCGGTTGTTTATGTTTTGATTTATTTTATTTAAGTATAACTTCAGATTATTCTCGATAAAGATAACTCCTGCAAGGAATATAAATAGACCGTGGGGCCTAGTGATCATCCATCGGCTTAGTAAATAAACCGACCTAACCATAACCAGCTAAGTCGTTGACCTTTCTTTTTCTTCCACCTTGCCTGTCGTTATATTTACTCATTTTTCTCTTTCATGTCTTATTTCATTCACAATATATTTTCATCATTTTTAAGTGGAGCACAGCTGATGATATCGCGTGCATCTTCACGTTATTTGACACATGCACGACATTAATATCTTTCATTTCATACCAGTTTTGTCGTGCCTCGTTCTAAAAAGTGTGAGATAAGAGAGGGAGAGGGGAGAGGTGATGACGACGCAAAATTCTACTGAGGACCCATGAATGAAAGTGGAGGTCCGCGACCCTTGCATATTATTTTCTGTACATGTGCGTGACGAGCAGGAAGAAAACTAGCGAGTACTCTCCCTCGTCCTAAAATTTTCCCACTCGTATGGCGCGTGCGTGGGCCGTTTTGCATTCGTTGTTTGGGTGGTACTTTCTCTGAAATCACCTCGCGAGGTGATTTTTGATAAAGTTTTTTGACTGGCTGGATTCTCTTGCCCGGGGGTCGAAAAAAGGAAAACGCCAAAACTTGTTAAGATGGCGACAAACATGAAGTACATTCAAAGTATCGACTTGACGTTTGCTGTGCTTTTAAAGAATTGATTTTTTGTACGGCTAAAGTTTTTCTCGTACGGAACTGCGTTTTGGGTGAAAACGACAGATTAAAGTCGAGACTTTAACACATGGGGACGTACCCTAAGAAAAAAGAAAAAAAGAAAGGAGATTGGTACAAAAAAGTACAGCATTTAGTAAACTGCACCGTAAATTGCTACTATTGATAATAAGACAATGTCGGCGCCCTTTAATTGCAACCAATGAACTTAAAATACCATAGTTCAAAAGTAGGTGACTGTACGCCCATTCAATATGCCTATTGTACGCAAAACATACAATATGCCCATTAAGACCCATATTGTATTGGCCTCAAAATGAAATAAAATAGGAACAGGGTTGAGTTACACATCGATCGATAGAGAATTAAACGACATGTCTAAATTTTGAAAAAAAATTGGACAAAAAAAAAATTTGTGAGTTTTGAGGGACTTGTTATTTAAACCGTCAGATTTGGACGATCGGACGGTCGCTGATCAAAGTAGGCGATTTAAGAAGATCACGTGAAAAGCCCATAACACAACTTACGAAAGGACAATCTGTCATATCGTGTCAGTTCGCAAAAACAATTCGTCCTCGGCGTGCGCTGTACTTTGATCTTACGTCAGATTCAGACGTTTTTACAGGAGTGTGCACGACGCACACACATACAGTATGCCTACGTTGCGCGAGTTTTGTGCAAAGTTTTGTGCGCCTACCAAAGGCCTACCATAAAAAAGCCTACTTTTGAACCATGTAACTGATGAAGTCATAATACTCTTTTTCCCTCTACGGTAATGTAGTATAGGTACGGTTTAATTAGTACTAACTATTCTAGTTCAAGAGGTATTTAAATAATGTAATGGAGAAAATGTTCTATTCCGTACGAAAACTGCTCGCCTATTACGTACTAAAGTACAAAAAAAAACTCTCACATTCTTGTTTCCTTGTGCTGGATAACTTTTCACTGCCCATAAGCAGATTCACAGCGAATCAGAAAATGCTCGTCATATATGACCTTCTGCCTCGTACCCCTAAACGTGGGACACGTGCTTTCATTGAAACAATAATGAAATTAATGCCTGTAAGTAGGAAAGCTGCCGTGGGATACACAAGCAGCTTTCAGATCGGACGGCTCGAATTATTCTATCTCGTGAAATACAAAAGTAATTGTTTAGACATTGGTCACGTCTGAACATTGACCTCGTACGTGTTCACTAAAAAGGAAAAAAAAAAGAACCAAAAGCATAGTTCAAAAGTACTGTTTTATGGTAGGCCTTTGGTAGGCGCACAAAACTTTGCACAAAACTCGCGCAACGTAGGCATACTGTATGTGTGTGCGTCGTGTACACTCCTGTACGAACGTCTGAATCTGACGTAAGATCAAAGTACAGCGCACGCCGCCGGACGAATTTTTTTTGCGAACTGACACGATATGACAGATTGTCCTTTCGTAAGTTGTGTTATGGGCTTTTCACGTGATCTTCTTAAATCGCCTACTTTGATCAGCGACCGTCCGATCATCCAAATCTGACGGTTTAAATAAAAAAGCCCTCAAAACTCACATAATTTTTTTTTTTTGTCCGATTTTTTTTTTCAAAATTTAGGGTATGGTTACATCAGACGAAAAGTGAGGTTTAATACAGAATTTTGTACTTGCCCGTACCATGCCGTACTATATTTTCGTGAGTTTCTTGAAAACAACATTACAGAAAATAAGATTACGATTCTCCAAGTATCCGGGAGAAGACGTCGACCATCCGATTACATTTTGGTCTTCATCTGCGAAGCAATCGCTCCATACGCCTCTGTATTGGTGAACCCACCTCGCCGAGGTGGGTTCAGCAATACAGAACCAGTCAAATCGCTACACCTGGACGTCAGACACGTGCGTCGATGAAAAATGAAAATTTTCACACGCCCCCAAAGTCACGTGCATTCGGACAAGGTGACCGTAAAATTTTTGCCGAAAAGAAATACGGTTTTTTCCTGAAAGTCATCAGCGTGAAGGAGATCTCTGAGGTACATTGACGCGGTACACTTGTGAAGTACACGTCCGTAATACGCAAGTACGGATTTTTATACGAAAATGGTCGGTTTCCAAATCTTTGACGATTTTATAGATTTGATCGTCGACCTACGTGGAATCACTCAAATTAGAACACGTATGTAAAAACTTGTTTACAGATGATACGCGATGTAACCGAGGCCTCTGTAATACAGAAATTTTTCTGTCCGTACTATTACAGAGACCTCCTGATGTAACCATACCCTTAGACATGTCGTTTAATTCTCTATCGATCGATGTGCAACTCAACACTGTTCCTATTTTATTTCATTTTGCGGCCAATACAATATGAGTGAGGGCATATTGTATGTTTTGCGTACAATAGGCATTTTGTATGGGCGTACGGTCACCTACTTTTGAACTATGACCAAAAGACCTGCCGCCGACATTTATCCAATCTCTTTTTACGAATTACTAGGATTGAATTGTGTACGACCAGTTCGTGCGATTTTTACCGAACTTCTATCCAATTTTGAGTAAAGTACGCACGATATATAAATATATTTTTGGGAGCCGCCTGAAACCCTAATTAGTAATTACCTACGGCAAGACCAGACTTCCTCAATCTTATAAATTTTCATCTCTCTCTCCAACCTCTTCATTTTCGCTGCAATCTTCCTTCCTCAAAAGACGAATAGATACACGCTTCATCTTCCTTTTAAAAATCTTTTTTTATTTTTATTTTTCCTCTTTCTTTTATTCCCTTACACCATCATGTTCTTCTTTCTTTTGTACTCTCTCTCTTCCCTATCCTCTCACTTTCCTTCCGCTACTTCCAGTCCTCTTTGTCCGCTCGCTCTCCCTCTCCCTCTCCCGCTTCCTCACCCTCACGCTGTCCCACTTTTTCTCCCTCTCCCTTGCCATTTTCTCTCACTGTTCTCTCCTGTCACGAAAAGGAGCATCATGATAAGGACATAATCGTCCAAATCAGAGGGATTATCGACCGATATGTGAGAGAGGTTTGTACTTTAGCGATATGCTTTTCATCTTCCCTCTCCTCCCCCCCCCTCCCCCCCCGCCTCTCTCTCCCCCTCTCTCTCTCCTTTCTCCTCCATCTATTTTCCCCTCTCATCGATTCTCACGGATTCTTCCTCCTTTACCCCCCTCTCTCTCTCTCTCTTTCTTTCTCTCTCTCTCTCTCTCTCTCTCTCTCTCTCTCTCTCTCTCTCTCTCTCTCTCTCTCTCTCTCTCTCTCTCTCTCTCTCTCTCTCTCTCTCTCTCTCTCTCTCTCTCTCTCTCTCTCTCTCTCTCTCTCTCTCTCTCTTTCTCTCTCGCTCTTCCACTCTCTCGCTCTTCCCTGTCCCTCTCCCTCCTCTTTAACACTGACTCCTCTTTGTTTCATTCATTTCCCTGCGTATCTCTTATATTATCCCTCTCCTCCCCTCACCCTCTCTCTCTCCCTCTCTCCAGCCCTCTCTTTCACATCCATTCCTCCATATCCTCTTTTCCACTCTCTTACTCCTTTGTATGCACACGAATAAACACTTTCCCTCCGGATCCCCTCTCCCTCCCCTCCCCTCCTTTCCCATGCCTTCACTAATCCATCCTAACCCCTTGTTCCCTTTATCCTTCTCCTTCTCCATCTCCCTCTCCCTCTTCCTCCCCCCTTTTGCAGGTTTCTGACTTGAGGATGGCTTTAAAGCGAGGCATGGAAGTGGAGGAGAAATATTTTTTGTTGTTTGATGAAATGCTTATGACGGAAGTCCTCTCTCTTTACAGAATCAACGGAGGAGAGGAATTCTTGAAGGAGAGGAAGAGGGAGGTATTGACTTTTGAGATTTTGGATTTTTTGATTTCTTGAGATTTTTGGGTTGGATTTGGTTTTATTTGTTTTTGTTGTTGTTGAGCTGTTTTTTTTTGTTTTTTTTTTCATGTTAGGAGTTGGAGGGAGGTAACATTTTGGTGGTTAACTTTTATGGTTTTGTCATACTTGAGATTTTCTCTTTTTCTTCTTTTTGTTTGTTTGTTTTATTTGTTTATTTTCTTTTATTTATTATTGAAGTTCTGAGAAAATGACGTTTTCTAGTTTTGTAAGCTGGTTTTTTTTCCAAGAAAATCTGGATTTCTAACAATTTTTTTTTTTGCTTTGCTGTTTTTTATGTTTTTTTTTTTTTTTTTTTTTTTGGTGTAATTTCTGTACAGGTAGTGAGATTGCTGAAGCTGTTTAATGAACTCGAGGAGCTGAAAAAGAAGATGTAGAGAAGAAAAACTTTGAGTGGAGGTGAAGAAAATAGGAACGGGAAAAGGGAGGTACAGATCTGCAATGAAGTCGACGGGTTAAAAAAGAAAACAACAAAATATAATAAACCGCAAAATATAATCACATTGAGAAAAAGACAACTAACGCTATTTTGGGGGCAAACATGTTAATACGGAATTAGTGCTATTATCGTTAATTGAGATTTACGGTGTACCACACCATGTCTCGTTATTTGACACTATATCGGTGCCCCTAGATTTTATACCGCAAACCTAAAATAGTGTGAATGTCAATAACTTTTTTTTCTTAAAGTTAATTCTTTAAATGGTTTAAAACCAGCCATGTCATTTAGAATTGAATGAGAATCAGCAAAGCTAATATAAACCCCACGTTAATGATTTCTTAATAACTATTCAAAGGTGTAGCGAACCATGTGAGTTAGAAAATTTTACGTACTTTACACGACTTGGACGATGGATATCCCTAACATAACTCATGCACATTATTAATGCAAGCAACACCGGAACTTGAAAAAATCGTCTTTCAATAATGTAAACATTTGAAGCAGATCAAATGTTTTGAAGTAAAATTTTCGTAACCATTTACAGTTTTATAAATTTTATGAAAAATGTTTTGCGTATCAAACCATCATCCAGATGTTCTCAACCATTTCAAAATCACTCCGCTACAGCAAAAGTACTTGAAAAATGTCATGATGCTGGATTCTAAATATCAACCAAGCCAATAGCGTGTAAAATTCCAATCACGGATCTCGTGGTTATCCGCACTAGAACTTGTTGAAGCAGTGAAACCAATATATGCGGATGTTACGTGACTGCAAGTGACACATTGTGTTGGTCGTAAGAGACTACAAAGTGCCCTTTTGTATGTCACCAAAGGCTGCTGTGGTTTTTTACTCGAGGCACTTAAATAGACCTTCCAAGTGGTCGAGGTATCATTGTAGTCCACCCATGCATATACCGTTCTGTTAAAATGGTTGAGAATTGGAGAAACCGTAGGAACAATAGAATCCGAACGAAAGGATTCACGAAACACAACATTCCGTTGACGAAGTTCACCAACATTAGAGAAGGTGTCGAAGGCTACAGCCATACTTCCAGGTAGAGGGCTCCCATCATAAGTATACCCAAGGGTCCCTCCACCTCCGTTGCCAAAAATTTTCAAGTTTGCGTTGGATGTAGAAGAAAAAAAGCCAAACCCTCTCCGACATCTAAATTATAATTACGTATCCTAAAACTGAATGATGTCCGGAATGAAGCTCCTTGATAGGTTTTTGTAGCATTCGTACGTAATAGTTCGATCGGAGAAGAATACAATGTTTGTCCATGTTGCATGGGCAATGGCGAGGTGAGACGCAACCACGGGGACCATAGGGATGCATCGTTGAGATAAATAATCGGTGCATTTCTTTCAAAAGATTTAAAGGTGAAATTGGCAGGTAATTCAGGTTTCACTTGTGGAGGTGGAGGTCGTGGTGGTGGTGAGGGTGGTGGGCATGGAGGGGGTGGAGGGGGTGGTCGGGGTGGTGGAGGTCGTGGTGGTGGTGAAGGTGGTGGGGGTGGAGGGGGTGGTGGGGGTGGTGGGGGAGGTGGTGGTGGTGGTGGTGGTGGTGGGGTTGGTAGGCGTGGTAATGGGGGTAAAGAAATGGGTGGAAATTTGTTTTCCATAATTGGTGGAAAGATAACTGGTGGTGGACGCATTTCAGGAGGTACTGAGTTTGGTGGTGGTGGTGTATACGTCCAGAAAAACATTGAAAAAGACAAATCATAAATTTGTACATGTATCGCAAAGCTTATGGGGTTAAAAAAACCTAAGAAAACGGGGAAAACGATCGAAAGAAAGCAGGATTAGGAACATGCATTCGTAAATGATTATATGATTGAGTTACTTGTCAAAATGATAGCAACTCTTAAAGCATCCTGATTTGCCTACCCTTTCGAGCCCCATTGCACAGTCTTCAAAACGAGAAGGTCATCATTAGTTCTTACTAATCCCCCTTCCCCTCACATGCAAAATCTCTTACATTCACAATGCATAATATTGTTCGTGGCACAAATCAAATTCAGCTTTCTAACAAAAAAAATTTGAATGTGCTTTTCCACCGTACAAGTTTGTACACCAATAACATAATCCGTGTGTATGTTTTTTCAAAAACTTATGACACTCTATGGCTTTTAGATAGTGATAATTCAATAGCACACAAATAGTGCGAAAAAACGAATCAAACAATGCAACATTTGTATCATAATCAAAGTTCATTTATTCAAACATTCGATACTTGAGGCAAAAATAGTTTTGTAAACCTTAGTATCAAGGAATCCTTTCAGGTTCATTTGATGTGGTATTTACTTCAACATAGATGACGTTATAATCATTGAATTCAATAAACATGAGTGATAATGTTTAATTTACATCTTAAACTTGCAAGTAAAAAGAAACACAAAACATTTCAAAACATAAAACAAAATTTTTGAGTGCATCTAGCATGAACTTCACTGCATATTATTGGTGTGAATTTATCACAAAAAATAAAGTGTTGACCATGTTTCTAAAAGGCCACCGCAAAGTTCCAACATCTATTCGCGCATTAATCCAAAGTAAATTATAGAGGGATCGACAATAGACTATTACACTTTCTAGCATAGTAAAGTTGACTTAGCGCCTATTATGGAATCGTTGCATAACCAAACATATAATTTCAGTAAACGTATCTTCAAACATAAACAAAACCAAAAAGCCACCAAGAAAAAAAGCTAGCGTGAAAACTTGGGCAAATTTTTCTGCTGATGTGGAGAATCTCAATACACCAGAAAAAAATCATCATACAAAAAATATTTTTTGTCGAATGACCAATGAAGGGTGGCATTTTTTCAATGTACCGCTGGTAACTTGAAAAGTTAAGAAACACAAATAGTTTTGAATTATTGTAACTAAAGGATTCCGATGTAAACTATGATGAGGATAAAAATGATGCGATAGATTTTATCAAACTGTTTATACTAAAGAGAATGATGTTGGCATGTTCTATTTGACGAAACACTTAAAACCCAGTTTGCCTTACAAGCATTTGAATGAAATAACGGAAACAAAAAAATGACGTTTACAACACTGTTCCAAAAAAATGGATGATGAATAACGTTTGATCATAAAGTGTGCCAACTTTGCTTTTTTAAACTCTCCACCTCTCATTACACGAGCATAAACATGCTACGAGATACATACACTTATAGGACATTAGAACAAGCGTGATTGCGGAAAAAATAAGCCGGTTAAACTTGAGGGACGCTTCAGCAATCAAAGGTAAGCAATCACTGAGCAGTAGAAAACGGTTCATTTTTCCGTAATTGTACTATAAACCAGGCTATCTAGTGATGATCAAAACCGAGACAAAAACCAGAAGGAAAACATTAAATGCATTTCAGAACAAATGAAGTTGACACAAACACTTTTGATAAACAATCCACCTATCATGTTAAAATCCCTAGAACCATTTGAGGGACGAGATCAATTACTGGTCTTTAATGCCTTTATTCAAATGTTAAATTTTTTTGCATGGATTTCCCTAAAAACATTGTAGGTCAACAAAATATATTTCATTTGATTCCTTACAGCCATGTGAGTGACGAGTTCAACAAAGGGAGAGAATCTGGAATGCTTCCACTCAATTGGTTCCCAGATAGTTCTCTGTGACACTCCCCACCCCCGCCAGCCTCTAAGTTACATCAAACCACCAAATTATTGATTTCAAGATAGTATATAACAAATAATGGAATGAACATAATTAAATCTTATTTTTAGGATTAGCAGAGATTGAAACTAAAGTGAAAACTTTTATAAGGTAGAATATCGGTTTTTCAAGGTGCTTACAAGAATTGGAGGGAACTCAATTGGCCAACGGAATTCGGAATGGTTCCATTCAACCGATTGCTCCAAAGAACTTTGTGACACTCCCTCTCTCTCACCCCAACACCATAAGATCCTGCTTTAATTGGCATTTACAACAATTTTTACTACAAAGCATTAAGAACAGATATGTACGTAGATGTCAATAAGTTATGAAACTGGTGTGAACATTTAGGATAGACATTTGCTTGACATTTTCACCTTCCATTTACTGAAAGCATTGAAAACATCGATATAAACCTATGACGAATAAATAAAATGAAACTTATTAGATAAACTTTTTAAGCAAAAGTAATTTGATGTAAACACTTTTGGTAAACAAAAAATCATCACATATTGTTCCTTACAGAAATTTGAGAGATTTCAATAGACCAATGAAGTTTGGAATGGGTCCACTCAATTGATTCCTTTGAAGATATCTGTGACAAACACCAAATCTCCCAAATTAATTCATCATGCACAATTGGAAGAAAAGATAGAGAATGTTTTTATGGAGAGTAAAATTATGTGAAAAATTAAAACACGTCATGGGGTGATTCTTACAACTCTTTAATAGACTCCACTTGACAGATGGAATTTGGGATGCTTCCACTCAATCGGTTGTTGTAAACAGACCTGCGACACCCGTCACACCATCCTCCCCATATAAACAACCAATTAACATAAGCAGAAGATAATTGATTTAATATACTATGAACAATAAGAATGAGAATCATTAGATGTATTAAACACTTTTGATTGAGAAAATCACAATGTTGATGATAGAAAACTACACCGCCAATCGTTATTAGCGTTTAGAAATTATTAGTGTTAAAAATTAAATAGCGTTATTAATGCTAATTTGAGTTTTTCAAGATTTTGAAAAAAAAAATTACTCAGATTGATCCATAACGTTGATTTGGGTACAACGGATCTGCCATCAGGATCTTCACAGTAAAATAGGTAAAAGTACAAAATCTGACAAATCGTACACCGTCGCGTCCTTTTACTCTGATTTATTCATAACTCTAATTTGGGTTTTCTCCCGTATAATTAATACGCGATCAATATATTTACACTAATATAGGTACGATCTCATTCTGCCTTTCATTCTGAGCGCACTTTTACGTGTGATCGCGATTATTTTAATCCATGTTTTGTGCTTTTTTACTCATCAAAGTACCATTTTGTACGGACTGACACGTCCGTACACAACACTATTCAAGAAGATCTTAAATTAAAACTATTAACGCTAATTCACGAGAACTTTAATTAACGTAAAAAAAAAATTATTGTTACTAATTCTATTTCAGGTTTTGGGGTCAAAATTTGGGGTTGCTGATATAGCGTTCATAACGCTAATAACGATTGGCGGTGTAATTACCACCTTAGCAATACAATCTGAGAGCATTCACTCTAGTATAGAATAGCACAGTTATACATGGGAGACAAGTCATGTTTTATGTCGTTTACCAGTATTCGAGGGACGTCAATTGACCGATGGAGTCTGGAATGCTTCCGGTCAATGCGTTGTTGTGAAGATATCTGTGTACATCCCACACCACCAAACTCCACGTCATCAGTACGGATCGACGAAACCAACGTAATACATGATGGAGAATATATATCAAAATTAGTAGATACACCACAATAGGGAATAAAGCTGGTCTCCGACTGCTATTTGAAAAACCAAATTTTGTTTAATGTGACTTACAAGAATTGCAGGAACCTCAGTTCACCGATGGACTCTGGAATGGGTCCACTCAATTGGTTGGAAGATAGACGTCTGTCTCGTGTATCCTCATCACCACACCCCCACAAGCCCCTTTTAGAATGGGAACATAAGAAAAATCGTTTCCGTGACTTCAACAAATCGTTCTTATTAATTTTTTGCTAATTTCGTCCGTCGGTGTCAAACATGCGTTTTAAGTAACAAAATCCTCATAACTGGGATGGTAACCATCCTTTGTTACACGGTATTCCTCCATGTAAAAATAACAAAAACACCTAGGACATGTAGGCCAAAGGCAAGAATTATGGTGAATATGTGCAAATAAACAATAATTAGGACAACGACACCATTCCCCTCCTCCGTTCCCTCCCAAAAGCATCTTCCTTTAATATGACAAACAAAAACCCTCATTTAAGGTGTCATACAAGTATAAAAGGGACTTCAATTGACCGATGGAATCTGGAATGCCTCCAGTCAAGTAAAGGCCATCGAAGTATCTGTGAAAACATCCATCCCCACCCACCAAACCATTTTTAACTGGTATAAACCAAAAAATTCCTTGAACCCCTTTTTCTTGAAGCCCTGCCAAAGGATTACTACATTCTGCAACTAAAACAAAATTATAACTCTTCAGAAAACAAGTAGGCACTGAGCAATTTAACAACATTTTTATTGGAGAAATGAATGGTGGATCTCCTTTGTTTTCAAAAAAAAAGTTGATAAAGAAATTTATCTATACTACAGTATGTTTACTCACAAGCGTGTCAATTTAGTGAGGCTGCCAATCTCCGACGCAATGCTCCCACGAAGAGACGAAAAATACCTATTTTTCCCACCCATAGCTCAACAATTAAGTTTGTGTGGAAAACATGACAAGTATCACACATGAATACAATATTTGTATGCGATAAAAAAAGACAAAGCAACAAATAGAGCACTTGCTAGCAATTGAAGTAGTCCTCTTCTTTGTTTGTATTGCTCGCTCATGGATACATTGTTACCCTGTAAATCAAACTTCACATTGGCCCACAAATCGGGCATAGAGAACCCGTGACATATAGCCTTACATCAAGAATGTAATCTTTGTATTTCCATGTGAAAACAGAACTCAAAAAATCAGGTTTTGTTAATTGGTGTTACTGTCGTATATGGATTGCAGCCAAACCGAATTCTATTATATTTACTTTTACTCACTGTTAATAACTTCTTTCGTGTTATTGAAAATCTTTGTAACATTGTAAGAATATGAGTTCAAAATTGACCACTAGATTTCCATACAAACTTCTAAGGGATGAAAAGGTGTCTCTTCATTTATTTTTTCACGTTATAACATGGTTCAAAGGGTCAAACGTGAAGAACGACCACCAATCGGCACTGCCGACCAATGTCACGCACTATCCGGCAACATGCGCCGATGTCCGCAAATCTCAGGATACCCATTTAATTCAATAATGTGCAAAAATGTCAAGAAATTGGAAAAATGTCCAGCATCTACCTATACCTGTCAATGTAATGCTCCCCCTCCATCTCCTCCCCCTCCCCCTCTCCCTCATCGCCTCTCTCTCTCCCTCGGTGTGCCCGCCGCCTCTCACAGCTCCGTCACTCGCCCCGCCTCGTCGCACTCGAAGTAGTACCCGTCGCACGCGATCGCCGGGAAGCCGCCCCACGTGCGAGCACGCACGGCCTCCAGCGCCGCCTCTGCCATGGCCGTACAGGCCGTACGGACGAGAGAGGGAGGGAAGAGAGAGTGAGAACACGATAGGCACGTGTGAGAGTGAAATCGCACGTGTGACAGCACATTTGGCCAGTGGGAGAGAGGGAACCCCCCGCACGTGCGAGTGGCAAAGGAGGGACCGGGGGATGCTGGGAGGGAGGCGGCCGAGGGGGAAACGTACGGTCCAGGGGGTCCATCGCGACAGCGGCGGCGCTGGCGCACACGAGCGCCACGTGGCACATGGCCAGAAGCGCCGCCGCGGTGGCCGTCGTGGTCGCCATGTCGCACTGCGCAACCGTCACGTCACGCTGCTCGGGAGACGCAGAACCGCCACTCGGATTATTTTTTTATTTTCAGTTTCTTTGTTGCAGAGATTCTTAAAAATACTTCTGTCGAATATGCATTTTTAGTTTTTCGGTTTCTTTAGATCTCTCTCCACAACCGCGAGTTTGTCTAAATTGTTAAAGGAAAACAGAAACGACAAAAGACAAAGAGAAAAAGCCTGTACATTAAACGTGTAGGGTTCAGAACACAACACCCTACAGCCCTCTTGTACGGCATAGCAGATAGCCGTACTATTTAGTACGGCCACTTTTCATGTATCTATACTTTCAGAGAAAAAAAGTGCGACATGCTACGCTGGACGCGGCTACAGATGAGCCTCCCCCGGGTCGCTTCGCAGGATTGGCCGATCCGCGCTTGTCGATCGGTTCATCGCACGGTTTGGACGATCGCGCGCTTCCGGCCCTAGGAGCGAATCGCGCGAAATCCCTGGTGCAAGGCGGCCAGGGCCAATCAAAGGCGTCGTAGTTTTGGAGCAAACGGACGTCGTTACTTGTGTCGTGTCGCATTGCAGCGTGTCGCACGCGGGTGTCGCGCTTGCTATAGGACAGTACACCGTGAATCGTTATTAGCGTATTGAACGGTAATTCGGGTACCTTTTTTTTTCAAATTATTAAATATT
>JBBHKE010003361.1:179052-204805 GCA_037447655.1 Zygnema cylindricum | reverse complement strand
AACATGGTTCATAATTTATTTTACTTCTTTATGTGACCCCGAACAATAAACATTGTTTGTTACACATATATTTGTTAGCACAAACTCAAATTTGTGTTAGAAACATGATTTTTGGTTTTTTTTTTGTAATTATTTTTGTTAGCGTTAATAATTTAAAGTGTTTGTTATCATTGTTGTTTTTAGCCCAAACAATTACTTGTGTTATAAACATGGTCGGAGAGTATTTTACCTCTTTTTGTGACCGCGAACAATAAACGTTGTTTGTACAAATATCTTTGTTAGCACAAACTCAAATTTGTGTTAGAAACATGGTTTAGTGTTTTTTATTTTTGTGAGCGCTAACAATATAAAGTGTTTGATAGCACTAATGTTGTTAGCGCAAACACAAACTTGTTTTATAAACATCGTTCGGAGTTTATTTTACCTCTTTTTGTGACTGCGAACAATAAACGTTGTTTGTTACAAATATCTTTGTTAGCGCAAACTCAAATTTGTGTAAAAAACATGGTTAAGGATTTTTTTTAACTATTTTTGTGAGCGTTAACAATATAAAGTGTTTATTACTACTGTTGTTGTTAGCGCAAAAACAAACTTGTGTTATAAACATGGTTCGAGGAATATTTTACCTCTATTTGTGACTGCGAACAATAAACCTTTTTTGTTACAAATATCTTTGTTATCGCAAACTCAAATTTGTGTAAAAAACATGGTTAAGGATTTTTTTTAACTATTTTTGTGAGCGTCAACAATATAAAGTGTTTATTACTACTGTTGTTGTTAGCGCAAACACAAACTTGTGTTATAAACATGATTCAAAGTTTATTTTACCTCTTTTTGTGACTCTAAACAATAAACGTTGTTTGTTACAAATATCTTTTTTAGGGCAAATTCAAATTTGTGTTAGAAACATGGTTTAGGTTATTTTAAACAATTTTTGTGAGCGTTAGTAATATAAAAAGTTTGTTACAACTATTGTTGTTAGTGCAAACACAAACTTGTGTTATAAACATGGTTCGGAGTTTATTTTACCTCTTTTTGTGACCGTGAAAATAAACATTGTTTGTTACAAATATCTTTCTAAGTGCAAACTCAATTTTGTGTTAGGAACATCTTTTTGGATTTTTTTTAACTGTTTTTGTGAGCTTTAACAATATAAAGTGTTTGTTACCATTATTGTTCTTAGCTCAAACACTACTTGTGTTATAAACATGGTTCGGAGTTTATTTTACCTCTTTTTGTGACCTCGAACAATAAACGTTGTTTGTTACAAATTCCTTTGTTAGTGCAAACTCTAATCTGTGTTAGAAACATGGTTTAGGGTTTTTTTTAAATATTTCTGTGAGCTTTAACAATATAAAGTGTTTGTTACCATTATTGTTCTTAGCGCAAACACAAACTTGTGTTATAAACATGGTTCAGAGTTTATTTTACTTGTTTTTGTGACCGCGAACAATAAACGTTGTTTGTTACAAATATCTTTGTTAGGGCAAACTCAAATTTGTGTTAGAAACATGGTTTAGGGTGTTTTTTAACTATTTGTTGAGCGTGAACAATATAAATAGATTTTTACCACGATTGTTGTTTGCACAAACACAAACTTGTTTTATAAACATGGTTCGGAGTTTATTTTACCTCTTTTTGTGACCGCAAATAATAAACGTTGTTTGTTACAAATATCTTTGTTAGGGCAAACTCAAATATGTGTTAGAAACATGGTTTAGGGTTTTTTTTAACTATTTTTGGAAGCGTTAACAATATAAAGTGTTTGTTACCACTATTGTTGTTAGCGCAAACACAAACTTGTGTTATAAACATGATTCGAAGTTTATTTTACCTCTTTTTGTGACCGCGGACAATAAACGTTGTTTGTAACAAATGTCTTTGTTTGCGCAAACTCAAATATGTTTTTTTTAACTATTCATGAAGTAAATCAGACTTCCTACTATTTGTCTGTAGGGTACTTGGGACATAAATTTTTGCTCTTCTGCACAGAGTTCCTCATCTATTATGACTCCAAACTCATGCTCCATTCCTTCAAGTTTTTGCTTATACTCCATAGGACTTGCACAACCTTTGGCATCAGCCAAGCCAAATTTTTCCAACATGTTTCCTATCGCTTCATTTTGAGTTAGCCTAATGATTTTCTTTTCTCAATCTCTTTCAACTTGTATTCCAAGAATGTATTTAGCCTCACCCAAATCCTTCATTTCAAATTTTGAATTAAAAGCGTGTTTTAGTCTAGCAATTTTTTTTTTGTTCCTACTAATTAGCTGCAAATCATCAACATACATAGCAATGAATATCACCTCATCAAGATTATCACCACACATCACATATATTGAATGATCTGAGCTAGATTTAGTAAATCCTAATCCAGTCAAAAACTCATCTAACTTTCGGTTCCATTGCCTACGGGCCTGTTTTAGGCCATACAAAGATTTGAAAAGTCTGCACACAAGATTTTCTTTTCCTGCTTCCTCATAACCCTTTGGCTGCTTCATACAAATGACCTCATCTAAATCACCATGCAAAAATGCAGTTTTGACATCCATTTGGTGGATATCAAAATCCTTTATGGCAGCTAATGTAAGTAAGATGCGGACAGATGGATAACTTACAACCGGTGAAAAAGTTTCTTCATAATCTATCCCCTCCTTTTGATTATATCCCCTAGCAACTAAGCAAGACTTATATCTATCTATGGTATTATCTGAGTTCAATTTTAATTTAAACACCCATTTGCTTCCAATAACTTTTCTTTCGGAAAAGTTCCACCAGATCCCATGTTTGGGCCTCCATGACGGACTTCATTTCTTCATTAACCGCTTCGACCTAGTGTTCCCTTTCATTACTCCAAAAAGCTTCTGTCAATGTTAGAGGCTCTTCTGTGTGTGCTGAGTGAGCAAAGGCTGCACTTTCTCCCCTGAGACGTACACTTCGCCTAACTCAACCTGGAAATTTTGTCGCTGATATAGATGGTTGGGTCCTCCTCCTTGATACATGTGATTCTTCTTGTGATTCAGTTTCGGCTTATGGTAGAGGAGAGTCTGCAACTCTTTGGGGCACAACAGTTCCTGTTTCTGGTGGATAAGATGATTGCAAGTCACTTTGAGCTAATGTAGATGCATTTTCTATATTTTTCTTGAAAAACATGGGATTTTCCTCTAAAAAGATATAATCAACACTTCGAATTTTCTTTTTATCGCTACGCTGACTAAATACATCTATTATTTTTCCCTCATCCTTCACTATGATGTTTTTGGCTACCACAACTCTATTTCTTTTAATGTTATATACTTTATAACCCTTGGCATGATCATCATACCCTAAAAATATCCCTGGTATGCCTTTTTGCTCTAATTTCCATTTTTGTGGATCATTATCTAGCAAGAATACCTTACTTCCAAAAACGTTGAAGTGACTTACATCTGGTTTGTGTACTGTCGACATTTCGTAGGGATTTTTATGTTTAACTACCCTTGTTTCTAGCCTGTTTCTTACATAAGCTGCACAATGCATAGCCTCCGCCCAAAATTTGAAATCTATGTCTGTATCAGCCATCATTCTCCTATAACACTCTGATAGGGTCCTATTCATCCTTTCTGAAACACCGTTTTGTTTCGGAAAATAACGAACCGTTAGTTCACGTGAGATTCCATGCAATTTTAGGAATTCTACAAACTCATTAGAAATGTACTCCCCTCCATTATCAGATCTGAATCATGTTATCTTTCTCTCATGTAGATTCTCAACGCAAGCCTTATACTCCTTAAATTTTGAAAAGACTTCATCCTTACTTTTCAAAAAATAAACTGTAGTAAATCTACTATAGTCATCAGTAAAGGTAAACATAAACTTAGCACCTCCCACAAATGGATACCTAGATGGCCCCTATACCTCTGAATAAATTAGTTCTAGCACCCTACTACATCTATGATCAGTTTGCGAAGGGAAAGGCAACTTATGAATTTTTCCCATTGCACAACCATCACATACATTTGATGCTGGTTTTTGACTAATTTTTACACCTTCCACCATTTTTTGATTTACCATCTTTTCTAATCTATCATAATTCACATGTCCTAAACTTTTATGCCTTAAATCACAATCACTGATAACACTTGAGTACATAACATCATTGTCATTATCATTTGCAAAACTCAACTGATACAAATTGTTTCCTCCAGCAAACCCCTCTGTAACTATTTTCCCATTCTTACTCACCGTTTTCTTTCCATTCTCAGAAATAGTTTTAAAACCTTTCTTTTCTACTACTAACGTAGAGAAAAGGTTTCTTTTAAAAGCGAAGTCTATGTTCAACATAAGTGATACCCTCCCTTTTCCTTTTGACTCAACAAAGGTATCATCACTAAAATAAATTTTGATGGGTGAAATAGATTGAATACTCTTTAACAGATGGCGATTGTGGCACATGTGCAGATGCATTGGAGTCCATTATCCATTCGTTTTCCTCCACGCCTTCCGTTGCTTGTGCCATCGCAAAGTATTTCTTTTCGCTGTTGGTGGGAAAGCTGCTTACGTCCTCCTCTTTAAGTTCGTTGAAGAGAGTAGTAGGTTGACCACCTAATTGAGAAGGAACACGACTTTCGTCCCATCCAAAGTGAAAATTTCCTGTGGCTTTCGCTCTCTTATATGCACTACATATTTTGAACACATGCCCTTTTTCATCACAGAAAAAGTAAGTTAAAAGTGACCTTCTAAGACCACTACCTCTACCACTACCACTACCAATCTTAGAATCTGAAAAGCTAATGCCTGAATAGACTTACTACTACCTTTTTGTGAAATCTAGTTAGCTTCTTAACTGAAAATAAGTTTAATTGCTAATGTTATGTTCCATTGACGCTGTGGAAGAGCCCTAAGCCTATCCATGGCTCCATTATACACATTGGGTAAAGTTCTCATCAATAACATAGCCTGCTGTGGTGGTGAAAAGTCCCCACCAGCACTTGTACTCTGAACAAACAACCTTTTCATAGCATAGCAATGATCTGACATACTACCTCCAGAATATCTAAATTCAAAGATTTCTATTGCTAAATTAGTATGAACAGTGACATCAAGCTGAACATACATAGCATGTACACTAAACAAGATTTGAGAAGCCTTTTTCATATCAAGGTAAGACATTACCAACTCATTTGTCATAGACTGCTTCAATTCATTCAGGCAATGGAGATTCTTCTTTCTCCAATGCGGTGCAGTCTCATCAACATTCCCATCCACAATGGATGACAAGTCCCTCTCTTCAAAATAGGAGCTCAGCATATCTTCCCACTACAAGTAGTATGATCCATCAAAGATAGGCAATTTGGGCGGTGGGCCCATAACCTGTTGTAGGTCATGGGCATTTAGACTCGGCTGTGATCCACTCCCACTAGGAGTCACACTTGCACCAGCTAGGATATTCGTCATTGGAGGAGCAGGTGTTCACTAGGGCTAATATGAGCACTTCCAGCAGGAGCTAAGCCATTATCAGATATGTTAGGGAAGCAAACCCAAAGAGGAACACCAATCACACTAGATCAATACTGTACGATATATAACTACAAAAGAAAGAGGTCTTTCAACGAAACAAATATGTACTACAAGCAAATCAAAGACAATAGAGCACAAAACACCTTTAACTGCACTTAGTGCTCTTATTTCCTTAAACTCTGTGTAGAATGTACATTCTGTATCAAACTGATCATTCCTAATTGAATTAAATACTCTAAAGATCCTCAAAATATCTAAAACGTATTTACAAGGTACACCTGACAACCTACTAACAAAAATCTAAGTGTTTGGACCAAAATTGTCCATTAACAATATCTATACCCTAAAAATCCGGGTGATTCTTATCACGTCCAAATTCATTGGCGGCCCTACACACTAATTTACTTAAAGATAACTATTCGTGTAGATACTACAAAAATTCCACACTAAATATTGAACAGTTGGTATTCCAAAAATATTATAAGCCTTAGACTCAAATTTCTAAGACTAACCAAAGCTTACTTTTCAATATTTTTGTGACTACGAACAATAAACGTTGTTTGTTACAAATATCTTGTCAAGCTCAGGTGCTTTTCAGGCATACCTTTATGTCACCAAGGATTTCCGGGCCCTTTTTACTCTGTACGGTCTTCAGCCTACGGAGGTGTGAGTGCACCAAGTCGGATGAGATCCTTGTATTTTCTAAACTGAGCGGAACGCACTTTATTTAGCGCCAAACGGAGGCCGGATGACAAAGTTCTACCGTCTCAAAGGTTGCAATTCTGTTATAGGGAACCATTTGCCACCAGCCCCTTTGGGGGGTACATTGTGGATTGCCACATAACTTTTCGGATTTGCATTTAGATAATGCTGGTAGACGTTAGTAGAGATTTAGTTCAGTCTCAGCTGACTTTTCGTCCATTTATTACGATAGGTCAAAGTCTGGCAAGTTAGTGTCATTTTCAGGATTTTGTCTTATAATGGTGGACCGAATAAATAATTCCGGCCGCGGATCTAGCCGCAGTCCGAAGCAGAACTTTTTGCCCCGAGTGTAGTACGGATTAATTTGTCTTGTGTCAGTTCAATTACACTTGCTTGCCGCTCATCGGTTAATAGCGTAGCTTTGAGTTTCGCACTGGTAATAAGACAAACTTTGATGTATAAGGCACTTGGGGTCGAAGGAGACAGTTGCTTTTCAGTACTGTCTCCTGTGAAAACCCTCAGAAAATCCAACAAACCTTCTTTTGGAAGAACCTTTGTTTTGTTTTGACTCTATTGCCATCTTTGTTTTGGATCTTTTTATTGAGGGAATCATAGTTAGGGCAGGTAATTGGCATCATCTTCCCTTTGGGTGATTTTCGGATTTTTCGCTGTTTGAAACTGAGAAGAGTCTATTCAGTTCCGAGCTGCGGACGTCGAGGGTTGAAGGAGTATCATACCTATTTACACAACCATTGGGAGAGAGATCGCCTTTTCTCCTTGTCATCGTAAATTGGCGAGGTATGTTAAGCTTGCTCGGCCATCTTTATATCTTCCATCTTATATTTTATTTTTGTGGTCAAGGTGATATTGTTAAATGTGAAACAGCCATTCCTATTTATTTCTATATGTCCACGTGGTAGTGCATTTGTGTATTCGCTTGTAGTTTCTTTTGCTTTGGCGTGAACCTCCCGGAGTAACATTGCAACTTCTTCGTATCGAAACAGTGGCTTTTGAGGGAACAAATGCTATAGACTTCTAGTGGATAAAGCACAGTACTGAAAAGCCACCTGTCTCCTTCGATTAGAGGGGATATGAGCTTTTACTTTGGGAGCCCTCTTTTTGGAAGTAAGCTTTAGTTTTATTCACCACTCCTTCCCCCTACACCTCTGTCATCATGGGGGGAGGAGAGACTCTGGATAACGGATCCAGAGAGCAAGGTCAACCGAAGAGGCCCATGCCGGAAGGAGAATCTTTTAGGTTCGAGGAGTCGGAGCCCATGGAGACTGTTTTTGGATCGCCAGCCAAGGAACCGTCTGGTGGTTCTCCCCCTCCTCCACCTCCCAGTCTGACTCTTGAACATTACCCTTCTTTGGTAGAAGCCGCCAGGGTCCAGGCTGAGGAGAGGAATAGGGAGTTTCCCAAGGCTCGGCCAAAGAGGCAAGCGCAAAAGGAGCCCCATGTGGGCCCCCTTCTCGAGTAGGGGCTACATACCCGATCCAAGATTCCCCGCGCCGATATCCAGATTGACCCCGCTGTTTTGACGGACACACGCCGACCTAGGCGTAAGGAACTCCTTGCCCTTCACGACCTCCATGAGCTCAAGGTGAAGAAGGAGTTGGTACAGAGAGTGGCGCGGACAGATCGAGTTAGAGTGGTTAGACCTGTCGGAGGGGTGGTGGAGATTTTGAGCAGTTCTTCGGAGAGGAGCTCTTCAGAGTCCGTGCAAGACAGGTCTCAGAGAGCTCTCTATTCTCGCCCTCCCCCATCTTCCTCTCAGGACACCGCAGCCAGTCGACCCACCCGGGAAGGTACCTCTTCTCGGCCTCGTAGAGGAGAAGGGGGTATCGAGAGGGGCGCGCGAAATCTAGTGAGGGGAAAGAAGTTTGATCATCGTGACAGCAAGGGGAGATTTCCACCTTTCCCTAAGGAGGATGTCCCCGACTCCTATTCCACCCTCCACCGAGAGATCTGCTCCCAACACAACTCGTGTCTGCCCTGCCGAAGGGCTCTGGAGATGAAGACCTACCGATCCCGAGGTTCCCGGTACGGGACCCCAAGATTTGTCCGAAGGATGGTGGCGTACCAGACCTAATGATCCTGAAATTCCGGGAATTGAGATAGCGGATCTTACCAAAGTAGTGGAAAAAGCCAACGAACTAGTGGAGGTTCTAAAATCCTAGGGAAAAGCTACGGCGGGGGCCGGACCCATCACGGTAGATTGTTAGAGGAATAGAGGCTACAGGCATGGGAACAGGAATTGACGCTCATTATGGAAGCTCGGCGCCGGACAAGTGGGATTCTTAGCGGGAAGATTCCTCCTACCCCAGCAGCGGGGACTTCCCCTCTCGCCAACATTCAACCTGAAATGCCTTCTTTCGAGCAAAGCCAAGAGGCTCTCTTTCCGCGGAAAGGGGAGGATAACACAAGACCTAATGTGGAGGGTTTGGGTGCAGATCTACCTTCTGGAAACGCTTCGGCTATTCGGGGTGAGAGTGCCTTTGTCTTGGTGGAGGTGTCTACGGCTGTGGAGGCTTTAGTGGAGTTACGACCTGATGAGAGGATTCACATCCCCTTGAGGACTCCCACACCTCCTCACACTTCTCCCAGAAAATCCTCAGAGCCCTCCTCCTCTGCATTTCCGCCTTATTCCGCTCACTCCCCAGAACCCGCGAAAGAACCCCGGAACTGTCCTGATCCCTCTCCTTCACCATCCATTTCTCCTGCTGCAGCTGTCCGTGGGTCGCCTAGTCCGCTAGTGTTACCCAACAAATTCGACTTACTCGCCTTTTTCCCGCCTCACCGAAACTCCCCTTCCTCAAGCTCCGGATTTCACCTCCTGAGACATCTAGGAGGCGAAACAGGAGACAGACACCTTTTTCCGCAAGGGCATGGCTGTCTTCGTCTTCATCTCCTTTGCCGTCTCCTCCACCAACAATCCACCAAAAACGTATGAACAAGCCCCGTCTCCACATCCCATCGGTGGCAACTGTTCTCCGAGATCCCCAATATTCTGCTGGACATAGAGGAGTAGTGGGGGACATTCTACAGCCCACCATCTTTTCCGGCGCTGGAACTTCCTCAGTGGGAGGGGGATCCACGCCACAAGGAACCGCATCGTCTAGCGGAGAGGGATCTGGTTCAGATCATGAGGAAGAGGATATTAGGGTCATCTCACCCGCTCAGTTTGTCAGCCCCACCGAGCCTTCCTCTTCCCATTTCACGAACTCTGCAGAGGAAGAAAAAGAGATGGGGGATATCCGGATCTTTACGGGAGACAGCTTGGGGATCGCTTTCTCGGATTTCGAGTTGTTGTGGAAATCGTTCACCCAATCAGAAATCAATAAATTCAGGGGAGGAGCCGTTCTCGATGACTTCGAAACCACTCTATTCCCCATGATGGTCAACTACTTGTCGGGAGGGGCGTTTGCAGATTACAAGGAGCGTCAACTTCTTTTGATGGCTCCAAGCATCAAAATCTCCGATCCAACCCTTGATATCGCTGTTTTGCAAGCTGAGGCTGACTTGGCCGCGGCCGCGGCGACCCTTGTGACTCCTACATTTACACAGGACATGAAACTTCAGGCGCAAGGAAGTGCCTATGTTAACCAGCTGTAGGCTATCTAGGAAGCCCGAGCAGCAACTGGCATGGTGGCCAACCCCAACCCTTGCACTACCCTTCTTAATATCTGGAGACTCCTCTACACTGCGAGGAATGAATCTGCAATCAAGGAAATCACGGAATTTCTGATGTTTGAAAAACGAGACTCCCCAGACTCTTTTCAACCGTCTTTCCAACCTTTGCTAGAAAACCAAGCTGTCAACCATTGACCTTCCTGCAATGGCCACAAAGTATTTTATAGCCGTCCGTAACTCCTTCGGTCCGACATGGCAGACTGCCTTGGACAATTGGATTGCCGGACAAGCAATCCAAGACATAAATCCTTCTTCGAAGGACATCTCACTGGTGGCAATGAAGTTATAAGACCACTTTGTTCACAGTGAGGCAAGGGAGAAGGCCGTAACCGGCAAGGCCAGAGCGAATTTTGGAGGACTCGCCGAGGAAACTTCCTTGAGTGGAGAAGAACAAGCGGAACTTCAAGCTTTGCGGAAGCTTAAAGGGAAGCAAGCTGCGCACAGCGAGCCCGAACCTGCAATGGGGGCAAACGATCGGGTAATTCTGTACAATTGCCTAAACTGTCAACAACCGGGACATGGATGGAAACGCTGCAGCAGGAAACTCAAACCGGAGCAGGCCCTCAAGCTGAAGGAATGGGAAGTAGAGCGTTCAGAAAGAAGCTAGAGGAAGTAGCAAGAACGGCTCAAAGGAGCAGTGGGGGGGGAGAAAACACAGGTCACAAAGGACAATTATCACCCCACTCCTCGGAGCGAAACTTCGGAAATGTCGCAGTTTCAACTGCGGCAAATTAAAATGCCAAAGTTTGACGACGCCCAGATCTCCAACGAGATCCGGAGCAAGTATACCACGGAGGGCCACTAGTGCGACGCCTGTGGTTATATAGGGCACAAGGAGGGGCAATGTTTTTGGAGGAACGGAATTCCAAAAGAAATGATGCAATTCGCTCTGTTCATGGGGGGAGGAGAAACTGCCATTAACCCTCTTCCCCTACAACTTCTTTACCGTTGGGGGCACCCAGAACTGCCTACACCCAAAACTCCGGAACGCGCATCGGTTGCTCGAACAAGACTTACACCGGAGATCATCATCCAACAACAGAGTCAGCAGATGGCCGCCATGGCTGCGGAATCGGCTGCACTCCGTTTGGGATCGTCTTACTGGCCTGCTCCCTTAACAGCAGCGCAACGACTCCAAAGACAGAAGCAGGAGTTACTACAAAATCTAGCGGAGCTTGAACTTCAAAGCACAGCCGGTGCTAACGACGATGATTTAATGGGCTGGGATTTAGAACCCCCAAATGCCTTCCATGCAGGCAACTTCCAGCAGGGAGCGTGGAATGTGGGAGTGGGAGATGGTCGTAGACAACTGCGCTTCTCAACGTCGGATCACAGGAGAGCCAGGCAGAAAATGAGCCAGAAAGATCACAACCTGAAAACCACCGGGCCTTTATCTTTCACGCCCCGGGCAGTGATGGTAAAAAGTGACATAGGCCTCGGAATCAAGCCCACTCATCCTCCTCCTCCTCCTCCTAAATCTAAACTGCCCCTGGGTTTCGAAAATTACCAGAAGGAGAAATCACTGGAAGAGGTCAAACTGAGCGATCAAGATTGGTTTGAGCGATTCTTGGCGGAACGCCCGAACGAGGAAGCACCCCGAACTCCACTAGTGCCCGATTCCGATACTGAGAGTGATGACAAGGAGGGGCAACGAACAAGACCAGGTACCAGATCCGCAGATGTCATCCTCGAGAGCTCCACTCCATTCCTCCAAGCCGGCTATCATGCTAGTCCAGCACCTTATGCCGTATGCCCTGACCCATGTGAAGACCCTTGCCTCCTCCCATAATCTGCCAGAAGAATCCTCATTCAGGCCCTGGGTGAAGCGATCCATTCCGAAAAAGACAAAGTCGACAAGGTAATTCTACCCACGGCGGTATATTTGTCTTCAGATCGTAAGACCCCTCTGGTGGATTGGGACTACAAAACCTTGTTCGTGGCTCTCATTCTGAACCGAACAAGCAATTTCAAACTTAACAGGTACGGCTGGTACCAGGGCGCTGTGGTAGACATCGAAGCACTTCCCAACCTTATTACCACTTCCGCTTTGCAAAAAATGCCTGAAGAACTCAGACCCCAAATCTGCCCGAGTAACATCTGCTTAAGCACGGTAACAAGCGGCAGTCAGTCAGTCCATGGAATCATCAAAGCAATGAACATCGAATTCTCCGATGATGCTGGACAGAAGGTGAAAATTGAACTTCCTTTCTTAGTGGTAAAAGGGAATCAATTTGAAATCTTGTTGGGGATGGCTACTTAGACCCGGATGAATATGAGTTTAAGTGTTTGGAAAAAGCAATGTACCGTTCGGGACCCCAGAAATCCCGAAGGAACCAAGGTTTTGGTCCCTTTGGATTTACGGAACCGTGAGAAGACCAATGTTCCAGTGTGTGGTTGTTACCCAGTGTATTCTACATCCTCTCCCGCGGAGCTGTTTGACAGTTCAACAGATATCGCGGAGGACATCTAGCAATTTCCGATTTCCAAGCGGTGGGAAAGAGGATACACCACTAGATTATCAAAGGTGTCAAACCTCCGGCAAGGAGTAGATCAGGCTTTCTCGGCCTTATTATTAGCGAAAACAGATTCGACAACCCGGTCAGATGCTTTCCAAACCAAGACTAGTAACGAGCACTTCAATCGACAAGTGGTGTCATTGACAGTTCCCGACACCGGACTTCGTATTTTATCTTTATTTTCAAGAATTAGTTCCGACTTCGAAGCAGTTTTGAAATCAGGATATCGGGTGGAGTCATATACAGGAGTCGAAATTTCACTGGAGGCACGAGCAGTCAGCGAACACCGCCTCCATCAATTGCACCGTTTATTTCCTCAACAGCTTCCAATGTCTGCCATTTCCCAAGCTCACCGGAGTCTTCCTCAGAATGTGGAAAACATAATGGCACCTCATTTAGTTAGCCTGGGCAAAGTAGATCTGGTGGTGGCGGGTTGGCCTTGTTGAAGGTCATGGGCATTAAGACTCGGCTGTGATCCACTCCCACTAGGAGTCACACTTGCACTAGCTGGAGCAGGTGGAGCACTAGGGCTAATAGGAGCACTTGCAATAGGAGTTGAGCCATTATCAGATATGTTAGCGAAAGAAAACCCAAAGAGAAATGCTTAAAAGACTAGATCTATAGTGTAAGATATGTAACTCCAAACCAAAGAGGTCTTTCAACCAAACAAACATGTACTACAAGCAAATTAGAGACAATAGAGCATAAAATACCTTAAACAGCACTCAGTGCTCTCATTTCCTTAATTCTTCTGTAGAATGTATATTCTGTATTGAAATGATCAATCCTAATTGAACTAAATACTCAAAAGATCTAAAAAACATCTAAAATATCTAGAAAACATCTAAAACGTATGTACATGGTTCACCATACACTGTACTGACAAAAATCTAAGTGTTTGGACCAGAATTGTCCACTAAAAATATCTATACCCTAAAAATCCGGGTGATTCTTATCACCTCTACATTCATTGGTGGCCCTACACACTAATTAACTTAAAGATATCAATTCGTGTAGATACTACAAAAAATCCACACTAAATTTGGTAAATATTGAACAGTTGGTATTCCAAAAATATTCTAAGTCCTAGACTCAAATTTCTAAGACTTACTAAAGCTTACTTTTCAATAGGCCTTGTCAGGGATACTCCCTAGCAGGACAAGGAAAAGGGCATCAGGACCGCAGGAGTGGCACATTCTATCGGATGATTACATTAATATCCTGGATTCAGCAGATCCAGAACACACCAATGGGGTACATCCTGGAGAATGTCCACCCGATGATGATAGACAGGAGGAGGTTGCAGCGAGCTTGAAACAGGTAACCCAAATTTTAGGAGCTCCCTTGGTTTTTGACGCTGCTCAGATGGGATCTCGAGCACACACACTCCGGGCATATTGGACCAATATGATCCCGCTTCTAATCCTTCGGCAATTGTTGGAACAGCAGACCCCCAACCCTTAGATTTCCGTGTAGGAGATACTTGGGGAGGGGAGAATGGCAACACCTGTAACGAAACCGGATCGTACTCTTTTCTTCTGATCCAATACACCCGGATATCCACGCCGAGCCCTCCCTACGTTGGTCTCTTTTCCCCACAGTCACACCTACCGGAAAAGGAGCAGCTGGGATGATTTTTGACAGCAAGGCAGGAATTTGGACGACACCATCAATTTCGGAACGAGAACAAGCCATGGAATTCCATCCGGGAACCACGGCCGCACCAGGTATTTTAGACCTGCAAAGGTGTAGCTTAATCGGGCAAAGCATGGATTTGAATGCCATTACATGGGTTACAAAACACGCGTTTGCATATTCTAGTCTCCATTCTCCAGATTCCCGCAGAAGTTACCTTCAAGCTCCAAAATTGTTGTCCATGCGAGCCACTTTGCAGCTTGAGGGGGGGAGACAAAGGAGAAAAATACACCCAAGAGTTCTTTCAGTGGAGGGGAACGGTAGTTCAAAAAGGGACAGCTTAGCGGAAGTTGTCAGCAGTAAAGTATTATCTGGAGGAGTAAAGGCGGATCCACAGGTTAGGCTAAAATTTGACATCATCTGTGGGGGAGACTACTGCAAGCCTGAACGTAGTTGAGCCGGGAAAGATGGACTCGACTCTAGGGGAGCAGCTGTACCCTCAGCAGAAAGAACAGCTAACAGAACTCTTGGCGAAGAACAATCAGGTTTTCTCCTGGTCAGAAACAGATGTCGGAATATACAAAGGAATCACCTTTCGTGTTGCCTTGATTGACAAAACCGCAACTGTTTGGCAAAAACAATATCCTCTCAGCTTTAAGGAGAAGGAGTTTATCACCGCAAAGGTCTAAACTTTGGTAGACGCCGTGTTGGTTCAGGAAAGCACAGGACTCCATGGGTTGGCTTACCCCACAGTTCTCCCTCCTAAGAAGGATTCATCTGGGAAAACTGTAGATTTCCAAATGTATGGGGATTACCGCATGCTGAACACGGCCACCATTCATGACCATTATCCAATGCCAACTCCGGAAGAGATTTTCGACTCTCTTGCCAGAGCCACCATCTTCTCCACACTGGATATGAAGAATAGATTCCACCATATTGCCATGGAACCAAAACAACGGGAGAGAACGACATTCTGGACCGAATCCAGACTTTATGAGTGGATTTATATGCCCATCAGACTGAAGAATGCACCTGCCAAGTTCCAACGGGCCATGGACGAAGCGCTCTGAGGAATCGATTGTGCCCGGTGTTACATCGACAATGTGATAATATCTCTAAGACCTTTGAAGAACACCTGGAGCATATCCAAATCGTTCTCCGGGCCCTTCAAGCAGCGGGCTTGAAATGTCACCCGAGTAAGGGTATTTATGGGGTGCAAAAAAATATTTACCTCGGACATGAGGTGACTCCCGGGACAGTGGGTCCCCATATGGTTAAGGTTGCAGCCCTTTGACGCTCTTCCTCCCCCGTAGAACATTTCCGCCTTGCAAACCTTTCTCGGCCAGGCCAAGTACTATCCCAGGTTTATTCCTGAGTTTAGTAGTCATGCCCAGCCCCTAAAAAAGCTATTGTGGAAAGATCAAGAATTGTTGTGGGCCGAGGAACAGCAGAATGCTTTCCAGCTTTTGAAAGATGCCCTGAAGTAGCACCCAGTGCTCCGGATGCGTGATCACCAGAGACCTTTCCTTCTTTACACTGATTGGAGTAGGTTTGGATTGGGAGCGGTTTAGGCTCAAGTTGACGACGCCGGAGCCGAGTATGTGGTGGCTTACGCCAGCCGGAGCTACAACCGAGCTGAGGGGAATTATAGCAGTTATCATGGGGAGCTTTTGGCAGCTGTTTGGACCATCCACCATTTCAGACCTTATTTGTACGGGGTCCATTTCACACTGATTACCGACCACCAACCCCTAAAATGGATTATGGAAAATAGTAAGTTGACCGGCAAACTCGCCAGATGGGAGCTTATCCTGCAGGAATATGATTTTAGCATTATCCACCGGGCAGGGGAAATCCATGGGAATGTCGACTGACTGAGCCGAAACCCTGATCCTTCTACACTGGATTCCACTAAAGCTCGGCATGACGAAGACCTGGAACTTAGTTTGGGACTCATTCGAGCATCCTACGCCTTAATTTGGCTTCCTCCGTTTGGGGGGGCATTGTCAACCTTTGCAGCAGATGTTAAGGGGCAGGCACCATAGGTGCTGGACGGAAAGACATCTGGAATGACTCCGAAGCTCTCCAATCTATCCAGTAGGGATCCCCTCTTCCCCATTTGGGTCGAGTTCAATTGTCCCGCGTTCAGATCCAGATGGCGGCGTATGAATGGGACAGAGGCGTTCTCCTCCGAAAATGGTCAGACGGTACAAAGAAAGTGGTTCCTCCTCCATCAGATCGAGAAACTGTGATTACCAATCTCCATAAGCAATAAGGACATTTCGGACAGAAGCAGACTACTTCCCTAGTTACAGGTGGCACGGGTTGCGAGCCCAAGTCAACCGAATTGTATATACTTGCTCTTCCTGCGATCGAGTTAAGGCATCTTTTGACAAAAAAGGCGGGACTGAGCTTCATTCTCTTCCTATCCGGGGAATGTTTTATCGGTGGTCTTTGGATCTTTTGGGACCTCTTCCGACCAGCCGACGTGGGAATCGTTTCGTTCTGGTCATGATTGAACATTTCTCAAAATGGATAGAGCTTGTGGTTCTGCCCCGAAAGGAGTCCAAGTCCATTGCCGACGCCTTCTTGCACAGAGTTCTGTCACAATTTGGAGCGCCATTAGAGGTTCTGACAAACCAGAGATCGGAATTCGCCGGAGAATTTACCAACCTTTTGGAGAAATGCCTCATCGCCCATCGACTTACCAGCCGCGACCACCCTCAAGCCGACAGTTTGGCCGAAAGGTGCGTACAGACAGTGAAGCGGTCACTAGGGAAATATGCAGTTGAAGAGGACTTAGGAGAATGGGACAAAAAGGTGCCTTGGATTGCCATGGGATACAGATTCAGCCGACAGGCTTCTCTCCCCTCCTATAGTCCTTACTTCATTTTATTCGGACGACATCCCATTCTGCCCGGGGCTGCCTCGGCCCAATCGGTGGTCCTCCCGAAAATGGATGACAAGGGAACCGTCGAAAAACTGATCGCCGACCGTGCCAAAATTTTCCACCGAGAGATACCTCTCGCCATGGGGAATTTACAGGCGGCACAACACCGGGATCAATTGTGGTATTCCCAGCGCCGGAGCGGAGATTATGTGCCTCGACAACGAAGATTTATGTCGGGAGACTTTGTGTATCTAATGCAACAGAAAAAGGATACGCTTGACATTTCTGCCGGGCGGGTGATTTTGAAAGTGGTGGAAGTTTCAAACAAGGGAGTTTTGACTTTGGAAGGGAAAGATGGTCGGAGAATTAAAGAGAATCATATCAATGTGGCCCCTTGCCACCTCCGAGGATTGGAAGACGAGCCCACTTTCCACTTGACTTACTTTGCCGATCCTCTTTCCTGTTTATCATCCTGCAACCTACCCTCCCCGCAGCACGACATCTTGGTTTGCAATCAGTGCGGTCAGTGTTGGCACCCTGCTTGTCTTCCCCACCTCGTGGGAACCACGTTCTCCATCCCCTAGTCCATGGTTCTGCGGGAACTGTGAATTGGGCGGGAAATTATTTGTTTTTCTTAGTCATAGTTGACTAAGAGGGGGGGAAATGGAGCACCGACCCGATAAAACAAAAAACCCAACCCCCTTTCCCCGGTTCGATGGGGAAAGGAAGGGGGAGGGGAGATCTTTTCGCCTTCTCATTCCTTCATTCCTAGTCCCGGTCCTTCTTCCCCTCCTATTTCTGCATGCATGTCTATGGGAGGGATGGGGGCAGCAATGGGCATGATCATTATTATAGGAAGCATTCGCATTCGGGGTTTATTTGCAGGACTCCAATGCCGACGACGCCGTGCTTTGGGCCCTTCCCTCACACTCATCAGGCAGGCTCGACAGCTGTCAAGCTCAAGTGCTTTTTAGGCATACCTTTATATCACCAAGGATTTCCGGGCCTTTTTTACTCTGTACGGTCTTCAGAGTACGGAGGAGTGAGTGCACCAAGCCGGACGAGATCCTTGTATTTCCTAAAGTGAGCGGAACGCACTTTATTTGGCACCAAACGGATGCCGGAGGACAAAGTTCTACCGTCTCAAAGATTGCAATTCCGTTACATGGAACCATTTGCCACCAGCCCCTTTCGGGGGTACATTGTGGAATGCCACGTAACTTTTCGGATTTTCATTTAGATTATGCTGGTAGCCGTCAGTATAAATTTAGTTCAGTCTCAGATGACTTTTCGTCCATTTATTACGTTAGGTCAAAGTCTGGCAAGTTAGTGTCATTTTCAGGATTTTTCTTATAATTGAGGACCGAATAAATACTTCCGGCTGCGGATGTAGCCGCAGTCCGGAGCAGAACTTTTTGCCCCGAGTGTAGTACGAATTAATTTGTCTTGTGTCGGTTCAATTACACTTTCTTGCCGCTCATTGGTTTATAGCGTAGCTTTGACATTCAGACTTGCAAGATGACAAACTTTGATGCATAAGGCACTTAGGGTCGAAGGAGACAGGTTGCTTTTCGTTACTGTCTCGTGTGAAAACCCTCAGAAAATCCAACAAACCTTCTTTTGGAATAATCATTGTTTTGTTTTGACTCTATTGCCATCTTTGTTTTGGATCTGTCCATTGTGGGAATCATAGTTCGGGCTGGTAATTGGCATTATCTTCCCTTTGGGTGAATTTTGGATTTTTCGCTGCTTGAAACTGAGAAGAGTCTAGTCGGTTCTGAGCTGCGGACACCGAGGGTTGAAGGAGTATCATACCTATTTACACAACCATTGGGAGAGAGATCGCCTTTTCTCATTGTCATCGTAAAATTGCCGGGGTATGTTAAGCTTGCTGGGCCATCTTTATATCTTCCATCTTATATTTTATTTCTGTGGTCGAGGTGATATTGTTAAATCTGAAACAGCCATTCCTATTTATTTCTATATGTCAACGTGGTAGTGCATTTGTGTATTCGCTTGTAGTTTCTTTTGCTTTGGCGTGAACCTCCCGGAGTAAAACTTCAACTTCCTTGTATCGAAACAGTGGGTTTTGAGGGAACAAATGCTATAGACTTCCAGTGGCCCGATAAACCAAAAACCCAACCCCGTTTCCCCAGTTCGATGGGGAAAGAAAGGGGGAGGGGAGATCTTTTCGCCTTCCCATTCCTTCATTCCCAGTCTCGGTCCTTCTTCCCTTCCTATTTGTGCATGCATGTCTATGGGAGGGATGGGGGTAGCAGTGGGCATGATTATTATTATGGGAAGCATTCGCATTCGGGGTTTATTTGCAGCACTCCAATGCCGAAGACGCCGTGCTTTGGGCCCTTCCCTCAGGTTCATCAGGCACGCTCGACACGGTCACTATTACCTCCCAGACCTTTCGCAAAGCATTGGCAAGATTCTCTGTAATGTTGTTTTTCGTATAAAAACAAAATAAGCGGTACGAATTGGTACGGATAGTCGCGGATTTTCGTAAATTACCCCACTTTTCGTCTGATGGAACGTCACCCTTAGAGTAAACTTTTTTTTTCAAAATCTTGAAAAACTCAAATAAAGCTAATTAATTTGTAACACTAATAATTTCTAAACACTAATAATTTCTAAACGCTAATAACGATTGGCGGTGTACAGTACAGTATCGCCTAAATATTAACGTGTCCCAAACGCCACGTGCTTTCTAAAGAAGTGGACGCCAATCCGCCAAAGTTTCAAGAGAAAGTACTGTACAGTACTGTACTTTGACGGAGGATGTCCTGTCACGTTCCTTTTGTCTTCCCTTCATCGTTGTGATTTACGCGCTTCAAGTTTTCGTTTCGAAAGGATAAGGTTGAAAAAGCAGTTGTTAACACTTAACAGAGCGTCCGCGAATAAGAAAAGGCTTCAATGGTACAATGGCATAGAACGTCATAATTCGTACAATGGATATTGTATGGAAGTACATATTTTACTTTTAAACTGAGCGGCTTGTAAAATCTTTGGCGATTCTCAATGCATAAAGTGCCACGTATGCGAAAAGCTTGTTTTACGGACACCAACAGATTGCACCGCCTCCTAAATAGTACAACCAGTAAAGTTGTTGGATGGGTCCATCCAAACCCTAACAGGCCGTGAAGCATGGAAATCCCTCATAAGGTCCATGTAAAGGAAGGTCGGGGTCTTTCGCCTTTGAAACGGAAGCTCTACGTTTTGGTGGTAACGGCGAGGATAGACTTCCCAACGAATTAGGGTGCGTCTCTGTGTGCTTAAGTAAGGGTTTTTTTCTGTCGTTTTCCTGTAAAACTTAGAGCCGTACCATGTAAGTTTCAACCGTACAAAAAAATAGAGAGAAAGAGAAGT
Source organism: Zygnema cylindricum (assembly GCA_037447655.1). Taxonomy (NCBI): domain Eukaryota; kingdom Viridiplantae; phylum Streptophyta; class Zygnematophyceae; order Zygnematales; family Zygnemataceae; genus Zygnema; species Zygnema cylindricum. The sequence goes on along the minus strand of JBBHKE010003361.1, from coordinate 184,492 downwards.
ACGCTTTGCGTCATCATCGAATTTAAGATGTACTACATGTTGTCGTCTTGTGTTTTTCGACCCACTTCGACGACAAGAAACGTCATCTTCAACCTTATGTTTAAAACACATGCGCGATGTGTTTTAAAATTAGGGATTTTATATAAACAAATAGGAACATATATTCGCGCGTGCCGTATTTTTTGAAAATTTTCAAACGATTTCAAGCGACGTGGAAGTGTACACGATTCGCTATGTTTTGTCCGTTTTTGTTTAATACGACAAAGAGAAGTACACAATTTGTTTTGTTTTGTCCGTTTCCATCCGGTACCGATTTTTTTTTTGCAGGGGTCTCAAGGTTCCGATGCCATTTCACGTCGAGCCGACAATAGACGCAAAGGCAAACGCATCTTCTTCAACAGTGAAACGGCATAGGCTAGAGGGCGGTAGGTCTACAATGTCACGAAAAGTCACGCGACGTCACAAGCAGTTACGAAAATAACGTGCGTCATCACAGATTGTAGACGTTGACAGCCGTCACTGGCATTGTCGACGTATACAATCGTCACGCCCTTAAGTGACAATTTCGTTCGGTACACATAGGGACACCCAGAATCCGGGTCCGCCGGATCTGCGCTAAAAAACAAAAAAAAATCTCTAAGTTTGAAGTACATAGAGACGCACCCTTAGACGCAGCCGCGTGTGTATGCCTAAGTGTCGACTCGGGAGATGCTGAAAAGTTTTAGGCATGGTAAACTAAAAATCTAGTGTCGAAAGTTAGGGCATATGCTTATGTATTCGTTACTTATTGATGCGATCAAACTTTGTTCTTTAGTGACGATCCTCTTTCTGGGTGTACCAAATATCCGAAAACAAAAGTTGTCACTTTCGTAGACACTACGTGATTTTGTCACAACTATGGGAAGTCAAATATTTTTGTGACATAGCGTTGAAGAAAACCTGGCACAAGCGCTCAACTATTGTTATCCATTTGCCAAAAACCGATATGCACCTTTTTTTGACCTACCGATAATCGATACATTGTTCCGTTATATCGGTAGCGGAGTTATCGCGATGAAATTCTGATATATCACGATGAATTACCTATAATCATCGGGCCGATAATTATCGACGATAACTCCGTAATGTAGTACGGAATGGATTGTGCAAAATTTTCCAAAAGCGCCCCCACACATCTCGATATCTACGTACTAATTTCGTTTTCAAACCATAATTTTGTACCTTTTCGTACAGACCACCCCTCCCAACCGATAACTTTAGGCGATAATATTTGTTGGTTGCTGAGCGGTATATCGGGACTCCTCACTGTTCTATAACTAATAATTTCCGTTATCAGTCTTATCGCGACAAGTTTTTTTCTCAATACACAACAGTAGAAATGATAGGAAACATTGACAGTAAATTTGGCACTTAACGCTAAATTATGTCTCGAGTTGGTAGCGTGTACAGTGAGTTGCATAAACACTATTTCGAGTGTGAATGTCTTAGGGCATGTTCCCATGTAACCCAAACTTAGTCTTGTTACTTTTAACCCAAACTTAGTCTTGTTACTTTGTTTTTTAGCGAAGATTCTTTGTAGTACTGTACTTTTCAGAGTGTTTCGGAGTTCGGCAACAAAATCGTTACTTTAAATTGTGACGGATGTAGACGTTGGTGTAATTTGTGATGGTTGTAGACGACTACAAAACTCGCGACAATTGATGACGTTTATAAAATTGCAACGGTTGTAGATATCTAGTTTCTTGTGACATTGTAGATGTCTAGGGTTTGTGACATTTTGACGCCATGCTCACTTGTGATAGCGTCGACGTCACTAATTCTAAACCTTTCCGCCGTGGTTTCCTGATTTTGTTTTTTCATCTTTTCTCAATTTACTTGCAGTCAAAGTACACCCAAAAATAGTCAAAAGTAATCAGTTTTAGAGATCTTTCATTAAGTACCATTATTGCCGACGCGGTAATGGGAGAGGGAGAGAGAGAGAGAGAACTTCGGTTTTCTGAAATGGCATCCACAAGCATTCGACGATATGGTCATGTGGCAACTGGTACGGAATGACGGGAACATGCAACAATGGATAGAACTACAGCCCTCAAAGAGTTACATTTGTCCGATATACACGTTTGTATACTTTTCAGTAAAAAAATCGTTTTACACTAGGTTGGTTAGAATGCTTTTGTCGCAAAACAACAACGGAAAAAAAGACATTGTACCCCAAAAAAGGTAGTTCCTTAGTACTATATACCAGTATACCGCCCATTCGCACTAAGGCCATGTCCCAATGTGCCAAAGTAATGGTTTTTTCTGTTGTTTTCCTCAAAAACTTAGCGCCGTACCGTTTAAGTTACGACCGTACGAAGAAACTGAAAAAGTAGATGTACAATTTGCGACATCGTCAAACTTAGAATGTACTACATGTTGTCGTCTTGTGTTTTTGGACCCTCGGCCACGTCAAGAAACGTCATCTTCAAACTTTATCGTAAAACACATCAATGATGTGTTTTAAATTAAAGTATCATTGCTCGACAAATAGTGAAACAACGACAGCGATGCCACAAGCAGGTACAAAAAATAACGTGCGACAAAAAGTAAGTTTTAAATTGTTGTTGTGACATGTTGTTCGGTATGGGATCAATATTTGTTTCATGGTTTTTATTAAGTTTCGAACTTGGTTTGTCTAACTACTCTGTTCATTTGGCTTCCCCATTGAATTATTTTGCAAAAGGGTGTGGATTCGTTGGAAAAGGCCTGTCTATTTGTAGTTTATGAACGGTATGGGTTGCACGAATTACTGTGGAAGTCGAATAAAATATTGATCGATATGTAACTTTAGACCGTTAAAGACACTTGCTTTCTGGTTCTGATTCTTTTTTTGAATAGGTTCAATTAATAGCGAACAGGGAAACGGTTTCTCGACTCCCGTCAAGTACACCGCCCTTCACTATTGATGACTGGCAGTAGTTCTTCATTAGGTTTAACCACACTATGTGAGGTGGCACATTATCGGCCTCTTGATTATGGCGTTGTTAACACTAATTTATGACTCTGGGCTAAAATATCAGTCTCGAAAATCAAGACTGGTTACCTCTAATAGGAATGGGTGGTTTGGTCTTGTATGGGTGTCTTGTATGTTTTTATTAGTGCACTTCATCTTATTTCAGTTGCGAAGGGTGTGGCCCATTCTCAACCGTTTAACAAATCAACATCAAGGAAAAAACATTTTTTGGCATTGATGTTGTTGTAGGTTTGAGAGGTACACTTTAGGGACACTAATATAGTTTGTCATTGATACTGATAACGACTCACTCTGTTAATTATTGAGATTTACTACCAGAGGCTGAATCTCAAACGGTTAAAGCTCCCTCATCCTCAATTCACTACTGTTGAAATTCTCGCGCAAATTCAACAACTGTCGCAATTGTGCCTATTTGTACGTTTTAGAAACTTGTCCATAAAATGTCTTTGTCTCACTACCCAAAAAACATATCCTGGGTATTGTCCGAGATAGTTGGAGAGTGAATTTTAGTAACCGCCATAAAAAACACCAATACAGTTTTTGACGCCATGGCGAGTTTAAAATTTACTATCCTAATAAGTGTGCATTATTACTAAAGCTTACTGAATTACAATATTTTGCCAAAAAGGGTCCAGGCCGAATTAATGTTATGAACAATAATTACAGCGGATGGGCAATGTACCATCACTATGAAATATACGAAATATGAAGTGAACGATTTATACCCGTTGACCAAATCGCCGATAAGAAAGGAAAAATAATTAGTGTTAATCAACACTATTTTGTGTTCCAGGGCCAGAAAAACTAGCACCGAACAATATCCTCTTCGTCACTCTTCTTCTTTCGTCCTTCTTCTTCTTTCGTCCTCTTCCTTTCTTTCTTCCTTCTTCTTTCTATACCGTTTTGATTTCCCCCTGAAATCCTCACCTTCAAAACCTCTTTACTCTCCTCTCAAAAACCCAAAAAGGCAAAGAAAAATTCTTATCTACACTGTATTAATCTACTACTCCCACTCTCCATACCAAATACTCCACATTTTCGCGCAATCTCCACTCTCTTCGCAATCGTCACGTCCCTTCGCCATCCCTCCGCCTCCTTGTTTTCTATGGTTTCATTACAAAAAAAAGGCTCGAGTTTTTCGGCCGCAAGAAACCGATAGTGATTTAATCGAAATTGTGTTCGAGCATTTAATGCAATCCCATTGGCCGATGGCTCGAGAACCTCGTGAACTGCGAGTAAATCAACCTGTCACGTCACAAAAACAAACCGACAAAAAAAGACATTCTTCAGACAGTTTTCTCACAACCGTAACATTCAAAATCTCTCATACACTAAAAGTTGTCACGTCACAAAAACAGACTGATGAAAAAAAAAAGACGGCCATCAGACAGGTTTCTCAAAATTTCAACATTCAAAATCGTCACGAAAACTAAAACTTGCCACTTCACAAATAACACAAACGGACAAAAAAAAAAAAAACGGCCTTAAGAAAATTATCTCAAAACTTAGACCTTCAAAATCATCAAAAGACTAGAAACTCATATGTCGGAACGCCTTTGAATTTGAAAAAAATAAATAAAAATCAACAGCAACAAAATATCATTAATAATCATATCAGCACAAACTCTTACCAATATCATTCTTTAAAAAGATTCATTCAAATTCGAGAGTAATATCTACTCCCACACTATATAAGTTACACTACATCACTTTTTAATGGAAAAAAAGAGTCCATTTTTTGCCTAATCATCAATATTGTCGACTCTATTCAATTGTTACAAAACCGGTAAAACCTTATTTGGTGTAGTATACACAAAATACGGCAACCAACAATTTTATTTCCTAGGATACAAAAAAGGGGAAAGAGTTTACAAATGAAGTCTGTCTCACCTTTCGAGGATTCGCAAAATACTTTCGACGACCAAAATGTTTGTCACATAACTCTCCGAAAAGTCTTTTACAAACTTTTCCCGGCCAATCGTCTTTTCCCGAAACACACACTCCTCTACTACCTCTACTCCCGCTACTATAAATACTTTTTCGTAAACTCTCGTTTCGAGAACAAAAGAAACCGTCTTTGTGGTACACCATCCTCTCGACATCGAATACATATTTTTCCATATTCAACTTTTCCATACTTCGTTTTTCAATATTTAGTTTTTCTTCATCGGACAAAATTTCCTCATTTCTGTCCTCGTCACATAAATTTACGACCCACCAAATGCCTCCAAAAGAAAGCCACGATTTCATTTCGTATTTGGACAAAAGGAAAGGAAGGCTTTTGGGAGGTACTGATTCTAAATACTCGTCAAAATCGGCGACGAGGATCCATTTTGCGGAATATCGACTTCGGTAAAGGCAATCCTGGAGAGCGAGTGTCTGAGTGGGAGGAGGAGAGGGAGAGAGGGGGGAGAGGGGGACAGGGCG
>JBBHKE010003361.1:154935-179042 GCA_037447655.1 Zygnema cylindricum | reverse complement strand
AAAGAGAGAGAGAGGAGAGAGAGAGAGAGAGAGAGAGAGAGAGAGAGAGAGAGAGAGAGAGAGAGAGAGAAAGAAAAAGAGAGAGCTTTGTCATTTGGGTGTTTTGCATCAGAAAGGGCAAAAAAAGGGACCAAGAGATGGGAGGAATAGGAGAAAGGGGTCCCCAAGAATTTTCTACACTCTTACCTCTTGTACTTGTTCATGAAAGAGAGAGACTCTCTCTCCTCCCATCTCTCCCTCCAGGTACCCCCCCCCACACTCACTTGTGGGCTCCTCTAGAAGGCAGTGTACCACCAGAGTTTCAACCTAAAAAAGGAGGCGGCGAAGGGGGAGAGAGAGATGGATTCAGAGCGGAGAAAGAGGGAGAGGGAGAGGGAGAGGGCGAGGAAGACGGAGAGAGAGAAGGGAGAGGTAGACGGAGAGGTAGAAGATAACAGGGAGAGGGAGATTGATAGGGAGAGGGAGGAGAGGCAGTGGGAGATGGATTTCGCTGTCATACGGTTGTTCAGTCAGTACAAGAAGTATAGAAAGGTACAGGTAATTGGGAGTGTACCCCACGGTGCCGGGGGGGTGGAGAGGGTGAGAGTTAAGAAGGGTGAGCGTGGGAGGATGGCCCGGGGAAATCGGGTGAGGTGTGCCTGTTCTTACGCCCACCAGTTTTGGCTCGGTTCCGCCCCCTCCACCCCTCAACTTCATTTTGCAGATTTCAATGCTGCTTTAAAACCAAAATAGTTCGTTTTGAGTCACAGGGAAAGTAAACCGAACAGAAACGATTGGAACCAAACTGAACAGAACGGAACGGAATGAAACAGAATCGAACCGAACAGACTAAACCGGACTGGTCCGATCTGATCGGAAACCGGACAGACCCAAATGGAAAAGAACGGCACCGGACCGGACCGGACTGAACGGAAACAAACCGGACCGGACTGAACGGAAACAAACCGGACCGTGTCGAAAGAAACAGAATCGGACAGACGGAACAGAACAGAACGAAACCGAACCCAAAAGAACCAAACCGAACCACACCGTACATAACGGATCTGGACCAAACTGAACAGAACCGACCCGATTCAAACCGAACAAATCCAAACCGGACTGAACCAAACCGAACCGGCCAAGTGCTAACTTGTTGTAGGCACAGTACAAAAAAATATTAGTACAGTACTACATTTGTTCTAGGTTTTAAAAATTACAATTGAAATCTGTCGAGTTAAATAAAAAAACAAACGAGAAAAAAAAAACTATACACAAAAATCAACAAAAGAGCAAAAAATAAAAATGGATAACAAAAAAAGAAACAAAAGATCCATCCGCACTCAAAAACTAAGACACTTTTACACAATATTAACACAAAATAAATATGAGGGAGGCGGAGGGAAGAAGGGGGGAGAGGAGGGAAGAGGGCGAAAAAGAGGGGAATGGGGAGGAAGAGGGAGAGGGGAATAGGGAGTAAGAGATGTAGAGGAAGAGGAGAGAGGCGTAGAGAGAGAGAAAAGTCTGTGTATTTTACAGAGCAATTCCTTCCTCCTTTCCCCCCCTTCTCCCGTCTCCCCCCCCTCCTCCCCCATCCAACCCCTTCCACACCTCTCTCTCTCCCCTTCTCTCCATCCCATTTTCAGGTTTTTTCAAAAAAGTTATCCACCTGACCTAAAAATTTTCCGTACCGGCTGGTCGTGATGCTCCCACGAATAAAAAAAAAACATCTTCCCCTCCACGCTTTTCCCCGTCGCATCCCGCCAATAACAGCGAGAGTCCCCTTTCTCTCCCTCTCCGTCTCCCTCTTCCTCTCCCTCTCCCTCTCCTCCCCCTCTCTCCACCTCTCTCCCCTCTCTCCCCTCTCTCCCCTCTCTCCCTCCCCCCCCCGGATACCTAAACCTCCCCCTCAGAAACTCGGGGTCCTGGCCGGCCATGCCTGCAACATGGCGGTCTCTGATTCGCCGCTGGAGGCCCACCACCGCAAAGAGGGTGGAGTTCAGGCGGTAGGAGCTGGAGGGTGGAGGGAGAGGGAGAGGGGAAGGAGAGGAGAGGGGAAGAGAGGAGAGGGGAAGAGAGGAGAGGGGGAGGAGGAGAGGAGAAGAGGAGAGAGGGGGAGAGGGGAGAGGGGAAGAGGGGAGAGGGGAAGGAGCGGAGAGCGGAAGAGAGGAGAGGGAGAGGGGAGAAGAGGGAAAGGAGAGGAGACAGTGAGAGGAAAAGGGGATGGAGGAACGAGTGGAAAAAGAGAGTACAAAATGGGGAAGAGAGGGAGGGAGAGAGAAAGTATGTTATCAAGTTTCCTAAATAAATTTTGCAACATAGTTTGCAAACAGAAAAAGTAGAAGAGCTAATTGAAAATGCTTTTTGGTTTTTTTTTATATCCTTAACCTCTCAATGGGCAGCAATAAAAGAAGTGCTCAGTGGAAGTAAGGGTAAAAAAAAAAATCTATATCCAACTGTCATTCCTTGAAAATTAATTTGGGTAAATTTTACATGAATGCAGAGAGTCACACATTTAAAAAATATATATGTTTATGTTTTTAAGAGTTTTTTTTTTTTGGAAAAGGACAAAACCTGTACAAAATGAAGCCACTTGCCACGTGTTCCCTGAAAGTACGAATCTTCCAGCTGGCGCCACTAGTGGACAAATTTGTACCATATTTTGTACAATTCACATCCATCGAAAGCAAAAGCTTCTTTGATGCCTGCAATTATTATTGTCATTATTTACTTTATTATTCCTTTGGAATAAAAAGTATATACATAAAGTCAATGAACATTGCCATCATAATTATTATTATAATTACTATTAATAATAGAATTACAATTATTATTGTTATTATTTTTCCTTAGCAGTAAGAATTATGTGAAGTTCATAAACACCATGATTATAATTTAAGTGATTAATTTTATTGTAGTAAGAAAAACAACAAAATTAAACAAAAAGGTTGCCGATAAAAGTGAGTAACTGAAGACCAAGTATTAAGAAAACGTATCATTTCTCTGTTGTTCATAAAACCACAGTAAAAAACAGTTTTGACTTTTTTTAAAGTGAAAAGCTTCCCATTTATTAAAACCCTGACTCCTTCCGTGGCTAATCATGTATGTACAAATTGTTTATTATCATATTTTCACCTGTGAGTAAAATTGTCGCATAAAAAAAAAAAAAAAAACTTCATCATAACAACAATCCGAAAAAATAACTTTTTCCAGTGTTTCAAACTTAGATTATTTTGAGTTTTTTTTTTTTTTTTTACCTTCGTGTCCTCACTGGCGTCTGAAACTCGAGAAACTGCCGTCTTCCCATTGGCCAATCCATTATTTTTTTTGGTTCCAGAATTTGTGCAAATTCCCTCCAGAAAAAAATGTGGAATCCAAGACTGCCGTGTCATCTTTGGAAACAGCATTTTCTTTCAGCCTTTTAAAATAATGATTGCTTTCAGGAAAATAATAATAGCTACTTTGGTCGAAAAGTAAGCCCTTTATTATCTGATTCCCGCCAGAAAAAACAAAAAAACAAACAATTTAAAAAAAAAATCCTTTTCCTCTTCTCCCTCTTTCTCACCCTCTCCCTTTCCTTATTATCCGATTCCCGCCAGAAAAAAAAAAAAAAAACCATCTTAGAAAAAAAACAAAACCATCTTAAAACAAAAAAAAAACCATCTTAAAACAAAAAAAAACCATTTGACAACCAAGTTCCTTTGCCTCTTCTCCCTCGTTCGCTTCCTCTCCCTTTCCTTCTCCATCTCCCTCTCCCTCTTCCTCCCCTCTCCCTCTTCCTCCCCTCTCCCTGTCCCTCTCCCTCACTCTCCCCCGCTCACTCTCAGACCACTCCTACCCCTTCACCCTAACCCTAATCCTATTCCCGATCCTAGGCCTAACCTTCATCCAAGCATTAATCTAACCATCAACCTGTCCCTATACTTAACCCTAAACCTAAACCTAGCTCTAGCTTTCCTCTTAATCCTACTCCTAAACCCGACCCTAACCCTACCCTAACCCTAACCCTAACCCTAACCCTAACCCAACCTTCCTTAACTCTGTATCTATCGCTCGCTCGGACGAAAACATTTAGCTTTTATTCTAAATCCTGATATAACCCAAACACTTTTCTGATTTAAAAAACCTAAAATATACTTTAAAAAACCCTATTTTTTACCCGACTGTTAAAACAAACCCTAACTGTGCTCTCTCCCTACCTCAAGGCCTACCCTATCTCTTAATCTAGTCGTATTCGAGAGCTACAATTTTTATTAACCTAAAACCTAACCCTAACGCCTAACCCTAATCCTGACTCTAATTTAACCTAACCTAACCATAAACATCGTCCTGACCTTCATTTTAGAACCGCTCCTTCCCTCCGTCCTCTCTCCCTCCTCTCAGTTCTCTCCCTCCACCTATCCTCTCTGCATCTCTCCGTCCTTTCTCCCTCCCTTTCTCTCCACCCCCTTTTCTGGACCCTACATCCGGTACCTGGCAAGCGACTGTTGCTGACATCATCAGCACGAGCGCAGCACCCGCCCGCCATGTAAGCAGTGGCATCCGCACGTGCGAGGTTTAGGTCGAGCTCCAAAAATAATGTGGATTACATATCTTTGAGCATGGAAAGACGATAAAGAAACGGAGAAACGAAAAAAATCGATTGGCGAATCGGACAAAAGGCTAAAAATAGTGTTGTGTATCGGTAAAAAACTTATCGCGATAACACCGATACCGATAGTTATCGGTTATCGAAAGGTAAGAGATTCCGATATATCGGTCTGGGACAAACAAATTCCATATCGGCGATAACTTCAAAAATATATAGTATGCATACAATAGTACTTTATAACATACTGTATTATTTTATTGATTTTATATAGCGTGGTATGCCACGTATAAAAACCTGTTCCGTTACCGCTTAACTGCAATTTATTACGGATAGCGCAGCATATAAACGTTGGCCGGTTAATTGAACAAAACTTTTACGGCGACGTACGTAATTTTACTAAAAAACTGGTGAACATGGAACTGGAAAAGGACGGCGGACACAAAAGTACAACGGAAGCAAAATAACATTATACGCGCCGCCGGAATCGAACGGACGACTTGGAGTGAGAAAACACGAGCGGACGGGTCAGCGTGAGCGCCGGCATCCCGGAATGGCTCTTTTGGCAGCTTATGCCAAAAAAGTCGACAGATTGACACATGGCATGTCCCAGTGGATCTCAAGAATAAAAGGACAAAGCCATGGCGTCGGATGTGAAAGGTACATCATTTTTACTGGATCCGTATCAAAACCGTACAGATCTCATGGCGGCTACTGTACTTTCTGTGTTTGTACCCCCCCCCCCCCCCCCCCCCCCCCCTTGGGGCCTCAGGGGGGGGGGGGGGGGGTGGTTTGAAAAAAAATTATAAAATTTTCATTTTTGATATATCGTCGATACGATATATCGCCGATATATCGCGATAATTTGGTTTTCGATATATCGAAGCGATATATCGATTATCGGGTACTTAAAAATCGATATATATCGAATATCGGCAATAGGTCCTCGATACCCTACACTACCATCCAGAGAACCTGAGAAAGTCCGTTGCACATCCAAAACAGACGTCGCCACGAGATCTTAACAATCACAGGTTGACTTGGATATTCAAGGTTCTATGTAACACTACAACATGCAAATCCCTTCATGTATACCAATATTTACCCCTTGATTATTGGGAGAGGATCCTGACCGTCCAAGGCTCGTTTTGCCATGAGAATATATTTCTTGTACCCTACCACACATTTGCACTTCGTTTTAATCTGGGGCGCGTCGCTCATTGCTACAGGTTCAAGACCATCCCGACCAAAATCATCCCGGGTGTGTATCGCCACCCAACGACGCCTTTTTGCCTTGCCTTTTTTCTAAAATGGTAAAGCAATTCTAGTCGCATTTGTCTCTGGTGACAACGATAATTAATCGTCGATCTTTTTGTGAAGATCTTGAGTCGTTGAGTGATTTGAGTTTTGATTGGCTTTGTCATGTTCCAATTTTGATGTAATGAAAAGAGACACGTGGTAGAATCCTACTTGTTGTATTTCGCGTGGTTGTAATGCATAGATGTCTCACTCGTACAGATTTTGATTTTGTATAGATTTTCAACCTTTCGTAAAATGCATATACTTTTCGTACAGACTAAATGTAATATAATAATGTACGGAATTTATTCAAATAAAGGGTTGAACGTACACCGTGATTCGCTATAAAAGCTAAAATCTATTTTGGGACAAAGGTTTAACGCCAACAAAAAGTCAAAAAATTAGTGTTGGGTATCGGTAAAAAACTTATCGCGATAACACCGATATCAATAGTTATTGGTTATCAAACGGTCAGAGGTTCCGATATATCGGTTTGAGACAAACAAATTCCATATCGGCGATAACAAAAATAAATTCTAGTATGCATACAATAGTACTTTATAACAAACTGTATTATATTATTGACTTTATGTAGCGTGGCATCCCACGTATAAAAATCTGTTACGTCTCCGTTTAACTGCGATTTATTACGAAAAGCGCAACACATAAACACTGGCCGGTTAACTGAACAACGATTTTACGGCAAACCTACGGAATTTTACTGGCAAACTGCTAAACATGGAACGGGAAAAGGACGGCGGACATAAAGTACAACAGACGCAAAATACCATTCTGCGCGCCGGCGGAATCGAACAGACGACTTGGAATGAGAAAACACGAGCAGACGGGCCAACGTGAGCGTCGGCATCCCGGAATGACTCTTTTGGCAGCTTATGCCAAAAAAGGTGACAGATTGACACATGGCAGGTCCTCAATGGATCTCAAGGAATAAAAGGACAAAGCCATGTCGTCGGATGTGAAATGTACATTTTTTTTACTGGATCCGTATCAAACCGTACAGATCTCACGGCGGTTATTGTACTTTCTATTCTTGTACACGTACAATTGAGCGTACAGACCGTACATTTATCTGTACGACCCGTATAGTAATCGCCGATAGTTATCGTTATCGGCATTATCGCCGATAAGTACCCGATATTATCGCCTACTTATCGGCGATAAGACCGATGTCGATATATCGTACCAATATATCGATTATCGGATACCCGAAAAAAGGCCCATATCGGTTATCGGCAAATCCTTACCAATACACAACACTACTAAAAACCCCTAAAAAAATACCGTACACCATAGGTCAAAATTTGTGAAGGCGCGTAGAAACGCTAAATCCAGTAAACGCACGTAATATATGCGTATAATACGGAGCTAATCGATATAGTGTTTCATGCGTTTTTAAGCTATTCCGCAACCTTTTCCCTCAAGAAAATCCATCGCAAGGTTTTGATTTGTTGTTCAGGGTGGTTCTCGTTTTCTCAATTGGCTCGAGGGCTTGTGTCACCAACTACACCGCCAATCGCTATTAGCGTTAATCACGCTAATTCGGCGCCCCTAAATTTTTACCCAAATTCTTAAATAGAGTGATTAAAAAAACTCTAAAAACCAAATCAGAGTGACTGATTTCCTTGAAAATCCCAAAATTCCCAATTAGCGTTAATCACACTAATTGTTTTTTAACACTAAATATTTGTTAACGCTAATAGCGATTCGCGGTATACTGTAGAGTACTGTATCGTCCCACTTTTGGTAGCGGCACGTCTTGCTGCTGTGCCGAAGCGTGCCGGCACTGTTCGCCCAATTGCTACGAGGGAAGTCTTATATCGTCTCTTAGCGAGATCAATATGTTTACAACTTCAAGGGGCTTTCCCATCTCATTTTTCCGTACATCATTTTGGTGTCGCAACGCGAGGAGGTTGTGAGGCCGTCGTCCACAATTTACGAGCGATTCTTGACTTGCATCAAGTTTGGGTGGTTCTCGAAGCTCACATTGCCAAAGCCTTTAACATCGTTGATCGCAACGATATTTTTTGTGAGCTGTGACACGCGTCGTCTTCCATTAACCAAATTTTCCCTTTTGTACATGCTTTTTACTATAAATCCAATCCCTTACTGTATCGAATCGCAGGCACTTTGGGGGATGTTACCACTTTGGAATCAATAACTACTACTCGTCAAGATGACCCTTTAAGAGCCCCTTTATTTGCCCTCGCTCACTTGTAGGCTCAAAGAGCATCGGCTAAGTCTTTTCCTAGTTGTTTGTTCCCTTTTGTTACAACCGACGCTCATATCATTCGCATGTCGGGCTAGGTTGTTCCTACCTTTCACCATTTTGTAGAGTAACTTTCCAAGATACACCTTTCAGTCAAACTTACTAAACGTGTCGAATGGAGCCATACTAGTGTACCACCAGAATTCTCTCTCCCTTAAAGATTTTGCATTTCCACTCCACAAAAGGGAATTATGGTTTTAAGTTCCTCTATCGCGCCCCTCAATTTGTAGACCAGTTTGTTAAATACACCTTCTAAGACGATCATTCTCGTTGTGAGGACCTTCCCGGACTCCCTGATTTGCAAGTGACGCTTGCTATCTTAATTCGTTGTTTTGCCCGACGACCATTATATTTAGCGCGCACTTTACCCCCCCCAACTATTTATTCCTTTCCTCCCTTTTCGAATTGTATCTTTGGGATTTTACATCAACTTGTCGGCCATGGTATCTTTTATCGTCCATAAATACTCGTGGGTCGTAAATAAGCTATTTTACCAATCTCTTTTGTGGTCTCGGTTTTGGGTCCTACAACCACCATGGCACCAACCACTTACTTAGCTTGTTGATCTTTGGTGGCATCTATTATTGCTTCAAAGTTTTTGGTGGGCAATACTCTTATTTTAGCTCATGCGGTCACTTAAGTTGACGATCACTTTTACCACTTGAGGCTAAAGCTAAAGCTCTTCCTTTCACTTCCCTCGTCGTCGGAATTCACTCGCGCGTGCAACAACATATTGCGGATAAAGAAATTGTCGTCAAATTGAGGGACCTACTAGTGGCCCTCCTTACGATTGAAGCTCGGTGTCGACTCCGGTCTTGTTTGGGGCTTAGAGCTAAAGTTTGGTTTATTAGTCCACTAATTTTTGATTCAGTTTGTTTGTCTTCTCCTCAATTTTTTTGTGCGCTTCCGTTACAACTTGCCTTGCCGCACCATTCCCTTTTAGATAAACCCCGTTACATTTGTGGTCAACCTATACAAAATCAAGGTGTGCATTTGTTTCGTTGCTTACACGACGAGGAGCGGTCAACACCACACGACATGGTATACGATGCAATCACAAATGTAGGTTGTGAAGCAAGATACACGATCAAGCGCAAGGTGTCGCATATACTCTCGCCACGTCTTTATCTAAGGTTACACGCGACCCTCGTGTGGTTATTCTGTTTTTACATGGAGTGGCGAGAAGACTTTATCCTCATAGAACCTATAAGATCCCATGTTTCCTCACGCGCAAAATTGCACACTAATGTTGGGGCTCAATATGCAACGACCCTCAAAGAACGTGACTACGCGCAACGAGACCCACCAATAGTTTGACACCATTTTCTTTGGAGATCTTTGGGACCTTAGACTCTTCATTTGACAACTTTTTACGTGACTGCGCTCGACAATGTTTTAAAAATTAGAGGACCTGACAGCTCTTTTCCCACTCTCATGCCGACTTTCTGCCTCCAGCGTATCTTTATAACCCTTTAATGTTCACTAACGTATCTATATCACCCTTTAATGTTCCCCAGCTTCAACCATTATCCGATAGAGCACGATTGTGACCTAACACGGTGGTGACTGGTGGCCGAGGATTGTAAGACTTACCCCCACGCCACCCTACACATATCGACGATATTCGTAATTATAACCTTATTGTGGCATACTATAAGGCTTCATTTTATAGGGTTGTTTGTAGTGTTCTACAGTTTTTTTTCTTTTTTCTTTGTGTTGTACTTGCTTTCTTTTTTGGTTTGTAAACAACCTTTGTTGTGTTTTTTATACTTTAGGAGTTTGTCATTTTCCGTTTGTTGGTCATCAACTCTTTTTCAGTGACAATCATGTTTTGTTACTTTGGTCTTACCATCTCGTTTTTGGAAATAAAATCTCTTTTTATATATGCCGTACACGCTTCACAAGTTTGCAAGTGTATATCTGATATCAGATTCGCTAAGGGTGTGTCCTCATGTATTAAAGTATCGACTTTTCTCTGTCGTTTTCCTCCAAAATTCCGGCACGAACGAGAAAAACTTTAACCGTACGAAAAAATCACATTCACCATAGTATATTGAACGCCAATTTGATACATTGAATGTATTCCATGTTTATCGTCATGTGAACCTATTTTGGAACGCGCCACACTAGTGATAAAATTTTATGATGAGGGAGAGCACTCGCTATTTTTCTCCATGCCTGT
Organism: Zygnema cylindricum; assembly: GCA_037447655.1. Taxonomy (NCBI): domain Eukaryota; kingdom Viridiplantae; phylum Streptophyta; class Zygnematophyceae; order Zygnematales; family Zygnemataceae; genus Zygnema; species Zygnema cylindricum. The sequence continues at coordinate 168,710 of JBBHKE010003361.1, read as the reverse complement.
CACGCGCATGTACGGAAAACGGAAAACAAATTTGCAGGGTCTTCGACTTCCACTTTCATTCAAGGGTCCTTAGGAGAATTTTATGTCGTCGTCGCCTCTCCCCTCTCCCTCTCACACTATCGCTTTTATGTCACACTTCTTAAAATAAGACACGACAATATTGGTATAAAATAAAAGATATTTGAAAAACAATATTTTGACAATTTTTAGGTCTATTTTTATGGAAAGTCTAGTGAAAATTCGAGAATAATCGAAACAATAAAACCACGTCGGAAAGTTCTTAAATTTGTGACGTCGATGTTGTCACAGCTGAGCATGACGTCATAATGTCACAAAACACAAAACATTTATTATGTCACAAAAAACTAATACACCGTCAATCGCTATAAACGTTTAAAGGTTGTTAGCGTTACAAATTATTTAGCGTTAGGAATGCTAGTTTCAGATTTTCAAGATTTACAAAAAAAAAGGTTACTCTAATTGATCCATAACGATGATTAGGGTAAAATGGATTTGCCACTAGGATCTCCACGATAAAATAGGTAGAAGTACAAAATATGACAAATCGTACACCGTCGCGTCTTTTTACTCTAGTTTATTCATAACTATAATTTGGGTTTTCTCGTGTATAATTAGAATAGTTCAAAAGTAGGTAAAAGTACACCCATACAATATGCCTATTGTACACAAAACATACAATATGGCCTTAAAGACCTATATTGTATTGGTTGCAAAATGAAAAGTAATAGAAACAGGGTTGAAGTGCACATCGATCGATAGAGAATTAAACGTCAAGTCTAAATTTAAAAAAAACATTCGGACAAATTTTTATTTTTCCGTGAGTTTTGAGGTATTTTGTATATAAACCGTGAGGTTTGGACGATGGGACGGTTGGTGATCAAAGTAGTGATCTAAAAAGATCACATGAAAAGCCCATAGCACAACTTACGATAGGACTTACGTCTGCAATTTTTTTTGTTTTCCGGGTTTTTTTTTCCGTTGAATGTCATCCTACGCCGTGTCAGTTCGCTAAAAATATTCGTCCAGCGGCGTGCGATGTACTATGATGATACGTCAGATTCGTACGTTTGTACAAGAGTGTGCACAACGCACACATATACAATATGCTTACTCTACGCAAGTTTTGTGCCAAGTTTTGTGCGCCCACCAAAGGCCTACCATAAAAACGCCTACTTTTGAACTATGAAATTAGTACGCAATCAATATCTTTACACCATAGTTCAAAAGTAGGCGTTTCTATTGTAGGTATTTTGTCGGCGCCTTCATTGTAAGTTGTGTTATGGGCTTTTCATGTGATCCTCTTAAGTCGCTATTGTAACAGTAATAGCGGATCGAACTTTATAAAGGGGTAGTTAGGTGTTATGATTATAGAGTACTAAATATGGTAGACGTCCGCGAAAGAATCACGCTATTTGGAGTTATATTTTAAAAGTTATAGCGATGGGTGTATTTGGGTGACTGCGTGGGGTCTAAATAACAAGTGGGTATCATTGAAACGCGTTAAAGGTCAAATTAGTACCGAAATTACGCGTGTACGTTTCATAAAGTTCTAACGAAAGGTTTAGTATGCACGGTGGTTCGTTTCGTACAAATTTTAGTACGAAACGTCACTTTCACCTAAGGGAATTTAGTAATAAGTTTCGCGTGCGAAATTTGTTACGCACGATCATGCGAATTCGCGTTTCGTTTGGCGCGCACTTTTGCACGTAAATGTTACGTAGTGGAACGCAACGTTTGATTGGTTAGTAAAGTGCTAAGTAGTTAGTAAGGGATTTTGCACGTTTTTGCATTGGTCAGTCTGAGTCTTTGCTGATCAATGATTGGCCTAGGTAAAAGCCTGTTAAAACGGAGCCTTGACTTTGGCCTGGCAAGTCCAGGGCGATGATGGATAAATAGTGAAGTGTAAGAGGAGAGTAGACATCTTTTCCTTTGGAAAATTTTGTGGAAATTCCGGCTGATCTTGGTCTTGAGCGATTACTACCAAATTGGAGAAAAGGCATTTTTGCATTGAAATCTCTTACTAACTAAATAATGTTTTAGTAGTTAAGAGATATAATTATTAAGAGTGGAGATTAGTGGAAAACACTTTAATAAGAAGGGTTGAGCCACGAGGGCAAGAGACCAAGCTAATGTTATGTGGACAAAAGCTTCTTCTAATTTAAAGTTTATCCTTATGTGAGTGTGGTCCAATGTGGATGTGTATTTTCCAATGTGTGGAATGTGTGGAAGGGATTGTTCTAGTAATAGGATTTTCTGAGAGGTACGAGATCCTGTTACATATGGTATCAAAGCTTTGGTTAGAAACCAGAGAGAAGTTTGCTCACCCAAAAATTGACTGCCGTGACCGGTGAGGGTGTTTTGACCTGTGTCGGTGGAACCACAATGTGAAGTGGTAGGGGATTGGAGCGAAACTAAGTGACCACACTGCCAGCGGCCGCTGGTTAGATGTGGGGCGTGCTTAGGTCCTAAGGACTAAGGCGGGGTGGGCACTGTAGCCACCGCTGTAGCTCACTCCAATTACCTAGAGGCCAAACAAACTTGCCTTCTCTTAGCAATGATTCATGTGTAGAGGGAGGGCTTAAAGCCATGAAGGGTGAGGATGTGAGGATTAGAGAGTAAAAGATCTTGATGTAGTGGGAAGTGGAAAATTTGCTAATGAAGGAGTCCAGAAATGACTCAAAACTTTTCAAACCCTAAATTGTTACTTTTGATTGATTTCAATTTTGCTGTTGCAAAATTTATGGTTAAATCTTACCTTTGAGAGCTTTCAATTTTGCTATTGCAAAATTTGTGGGGAAATTCTTACCTTCTGTTTCAATGTTGGGAAATTGAAAATTTGAATTTGTACTAACTTATTGTCAATGTCTTTTTAATTTCTCAGATCTTGATCTTTTCAAAGGATTTGTTAAGGAGAAGAAGTCTTGGATTGGAGCAATCTGAGGACTTCAAATCTGCATCAAATTTCATTGGGAAATTATACTCTATCTTTCTTTTGCTTGATTTCATTGTGTGATAATGGCAAATTCTGCATGGAAACGTGAAATGGAGAATGCGTTGAATGTGTTGAAGAAGCGGACTGTGAAATTGGTCAAAAGATTTAATAATCATGCTGCCGCTGTGGATGAAACCATTTCCGAATTGAAAAGTGAATTGAAAGTTGTCAAAGAAAATGGAAATGTTTCAAATGAGAAATTAGATGAACTTATTAACTTAATTCAGACCAAGAATGATATGAACGACCAAAAGGGTGAGAGTAGTAAAAGGAATGCTTGTTTTAGGGATGATGATCATGATAGACCTCAGAAGATAATGGATCTGAAATTATCTATTAGTGGGGCACCATCGTTTGATGGTAAGAGGATCGATGAGTTGGATGCTTGGATTTTTCATATGGAATATTATTTGGAGTCTAGAAATTGCGATCGTGGTGATTACACTTCTTTTGCTGTTAACTGTCTGAAAGGCGATGCTCATATTTGGTATTATACTCAGAGAAGGTCTAAATTGATTCCTGATAATGTTGATTGGGAAACTTTTAAAACCGCGATCAAATCGCGTTTCTTGTCTGTCACTTTTAAATCCAGAATGGAAGAAAAGTGGTTCAATTGTAAACAGACTGGATCTATGAAGGATTATATTGTGGAATTTGACTCATCTAGCATTCATGTCATAGGTTTGACCGATGAAAGGGCTAAATTGTATTTCTTGAACTATTTGAATCCTATATTGAAATCAGAACTAAAACATCAAAAATTTAATAATATGAAGGAATTACAAGATAAGTCACTGGAATTAGAGGATCAGTTGGGGTATAATCGGGAAACTCGATCACTCAAGGGTATTTTGAATGAAGTATCAGAGTGGGATGAGGAGGAATTTGTTGAACAGGGTCTGAATGCTGGTCTGGTGAATAGGCAAAATATCTTTAAGGGAAATCAAAGGGGTGGACATAGTGTTAATGCAGGAAATAAATTTAACAATAGAGGGGGGTACATTAAAAGTCCTAAACCAAGCATTAATGCCCAGAAGCCTAACCTTACCATCCCCACATGCACTATTTGTCAGAAAAAGGGTCATAGAGCATTTCAGTGTGCACAACTCAAAAAGATTAACTTTCATAACTGTGGAGAGGAGGGACATTTTAGTAGAGAGTGTTGATTTCCTAGAAATCTGGGATTCGGTATGTCTCATTCTAGGGAAAAGTAAGCCGGCCAGGGCTCGAACCTGGGACCTCTGACTTGAGCTGTCAGCGCACTAACCACTATGCCACCAGCTCGATGTAGAGCCTGGCGGGTCCGTACCTATTTCTTTTAGGCGGGTTCAAGTGTGACGTATCACATTCTACCTCGTATTGAACCGGCATTCACGTGCCAATCCAACAAAGAGTGCATAAAACTCAAAAAGAAAGTCACTTGTTTCAAATGCGGAGGTCCAGATCATTACGCTAAAGACTGTACAAATAAATGTTATCTCAAAACAGTCGAAGTAAATGAAGGTCTCCAAGAGGATATTGCATTATACTTAGCTGAGCAGCAAGCCGAAGAGGTGGGAAACGGAAAGGACTAATTGAAAGTCCTTAGTTGAGTCAACCGGATCCAGAAGTTAAAGAGTTAAATTTGGAGGGCAAATTAATGAATGGAAAAGTTAGGATAACTGAATTTATTATAATTCTCACTACACTGCATAGTTTAAAGAATCATTCTGATGAAATTCTCAACAACAGACGTATGTTAGGACCGTTAAATCATGATGACACCACACACAGTTTGATTAGATTCGAGTCATTAGTGGAAGGAAAACTGTTGAGAGTAATGGTTGATTTGGTGCCACACATAATTTTATTTCACATAAGTTTGTAGAGGAAAATAAAATTCCTACTGTCATAAGGGAAAAGCCTTTACATGTTCAAGTGGCAAATGGTAATAAGTTCACATTAGACTTACAAACTCACACGATAGAATTTGATATCCAGGGTCATAAAATGAAAGTTGTGTGTGAAATAATGAATTTGGGAAGTAAAGAACTAATTTTGGGAAAGCCTTAGTTAACGGAACACAATCCTCAAATTAATTGGGAAATTAACACCTTGAAAGTGAAGTCTGAAAACGGTTGGAAGGTTTTGCAAGCATTATCTCCTAAAAAATTGCACAGGAATCATATAAATAACATAACCTGATTGGGAGTAGAAGGTTTGATATCTGCTAATAATTTAAAAAACACTTGAAAGATAAAACAAATCATGCTTTCTTGTTATTAGTAACTGAGGCAATTAGTGATGAAAAGGGGGGAGAAAACATTAACATTGATGTCAACACTAAATCAGACACCACTAAAACTTTCGAAAAACTAAAATCTGATTTTGTAACTGACATTAATACATCCGATGTCGGTGTTAAAGATTTGATTTTTTAATTTCAATATGATTTCCCAAGTGATTTACCCTCTGGAAGGCCACCTTCCCGAGATGTAGAACATGTAATTAACCTTAAACCTGGATGTAATCCTCTTGTCACATGAATTTATAAACATAGTTTCTTTGAGTATGAGGAGTTAAAGAAACAGATCAAATAACTCATAGAGAAAAGACATATTCAGCCCAGCAAATCACCGTACGGAGGACTAGTACTCTTCGTCAAAAAAAATGACGGAACGTTGAAATGTGTGTCGATTATCGTAGTCTGAACAAGATTATGGTGAAGGATAAGTATCCGTTACCTTTAATTTCTGATTTAATAAATCGTTTAAAAGGTGCTAAAGTATTTTCGTTGATTGACCTGCGTAGTGGCTTTAATCACGTGCCAATTAGATTTGAAGATGTTGATAAAACTGCTTTCAAGACTAGGGTGGGTCATTTCGAATGGATAGTGATGTTATTCGGCTAAACGAATGCACCTCCTACTTACCAAAGATTAATAAACCAAACCTTTTCAAATTACATAGATGAGTTTGTCCAAGTGTTTATAGATGATATTTTAGTTTACAGTGAATCTAAATAACAACATGTAATTCATTTAAAAAGAGTGTTGGAAAGGCTAAGAGAATGAAAATTATATGGAAAATTGTCAAAATCTAGTTTTTTTTAAAGTGAACAATTATTTTTAAGACATACAGTTAGTGGGGAAGGTGTTAAAACAGATCCATCCAAAATTTTAGCAATCCAAAATTGGAAACAACCTACTAATGTCACAAAAGTTAGATCGTTTTTGGGATTGGCCACTTATTATAGGAAATTTATCAGGGATTTCAGTATGATCGCCGCACCTTTGACGGATTTACTTCGTGAGAAGGAGACGAATGTGTGGGGAGCTGATCACGAGGGAGCATTCGACGAATTAAAAGGGAAGTTGACCTCTACCCCTACACTGGTGTATCTTGACCCTGCCGGGAAATTTGAAATTCTGATCACTACAGATGCATCTGATAAAGGTCTAGGTGCAGTCATAAGTCAAAAAGTCGGCAAACACTTTCATCCTATTGCTTTTGAGTCCAGTAAATTCAACGATGATGAATAGAACTATACAGCACAAGAAAAAGAATTACTTGCAATTGTGCATGCATTGGTGAAATGGCGTTGTTATTTTCATAATAAAGAATTTACTGTTCACTGTGATAATAAAGCACTCTCTTATTTAAAGAGATTGAGTGATGCGCAGATTATGACTGGCAGACAGGTTACGTGGATGCAAAAATTAGCATATTTCAAATTTAATGTCAAACATATTCTTGGGAAGACAAATGTAGTCGCAGATCCTTTAAGTAGATGTTTTGAAATAAGTGTTATGGTTCAAGATGAATTGTTTTAAGATACAGTTAGAAATGGTTATGATAAAGATCCTTATTTTGTTGTGATTTGCAAGAATATTTCAGGAGGGAATTCTGACCCATTGAATGAGAGGCATGTCAAAAACTTAAGACTAGAAGATGGTTTCCTGTATTTGCAAATTGGGGATAGATTATGCATTCCTAAAGTGGGAGACTTAAGAAAACTAATTTTACGGGAAGCTCGTGAGCATTTAGGACATCTAGGTCGAGATAAAACTCTTAGTCGATTGCAAAGTAGATTGTTTTGGCCTCGGATGGCAAAGGAGGTGTCAAAACACGTGGAAAGTTGTGTCCCTTGCCAACAGTGTAAACCCAGTACCCAAAAATCTAAAAGTCTCTTAAAACCTTTGGATATCCCCGAAAGACCGTGGGAATTTGTCAGTATGGATTTTATCGTCAGGTTGTCTGATACATCTAAAAGGAATGACAATATCAAGGTCGTAGTCGATAGGTTGAGTAAAATGGCAATCTTTATCCTTTGCAAAACCACTCATTCAGTTGTAGATATTGCAAAGTTGTATTTTGATAACGTGGTCATACATCATGGAGTCCCTCTATTTATAGTCAGTGATAGAGATTCTAAATTTATGTCTGTTTTTTGGAAAGAATTACAAAAAAAATTAGGCTGTGATTTGAAAATGAGTACCGCTTATCATCCTTAGACAGATGGACAGACACAAAGGATGAACCGTATACTAGAAGAAATGCTTAGGACTGTTTGCAGTGGAGCTCAAAACACATGGGAATCTAAACTGCCATTAATTGAATTTGCATACAATTCATGTAAATATGCTAGTACAGGATTCTCACCATTTAAAGTTGCATAAGGATACCAACCTGGAGAGGCATTGGACTTAATAACAGGGGTCATTCAAAAGAATAGAGGTTCTCGAACAGAGTTTTGGGAATACGTTCAAACAGTTTGGAAAACTGTCCGAGATGCATTAGTGGAGGCACAAACGAGGCAAGAATTAAATGCTAACCGCAAACGGGGTGATTGGGTGTTACGCACAGGTGACAAGGTTTGGCTTTCTACAACTCATTACAAGTGCAAGATTGAGGGACAATCGGATCCTACGGGGAAATTTGCTCCTAAGTACACTGGACCATTTACTGTAATCGAGATGATATCGTCAGTTGCTGCCAAATTGGACTTCCTACCTTCAACAAAAATTCATCCAGTGATACACATCAGCCAATTAAAACCAGCGAATCTTCGACCAACTGAAGGAGAATTGGAATTGGATCCCTCAATAATTATATAACCTGAAGTCCACAGATGGGTAATAGATTGGGTTGGTCAACGGTTCAAGGTCGGCGATACTATATTCTGGCAAGTGCATTATCTAGGAAGGCCTGAGGATGAGTTGACTTTAGAGGATAAAAATTCTGAGTTTTTACAGAGGTATTGGAGGGATAATAATATAGAAGTCCCGTCTTGAGAATTAAAGGTGTTTAACTGAGGTCAGTTAAAAATAAGGAGGGGATGATGTAACAGCAATAGCGGATCGAACTTGTTTATAAAGGGGTATTTAGGTATTATGATTATAGAGTACTAAATTTGGTAGACGTCCGCGAAAGAATCACCCAATTTGGTGTTATATTTTAAAAGTTATAGCGATGGGTGTATTTACGTGACAGCGCGGGGTCTTAATAACAAGTGGGTATCATTGAAACGGGTTAAGGGTAAAATTAGTATCGAAATTACGCGTGTACGTTTCATAGAGTTCTAACGAAACGTCTTGTATGCACGTTGATTCGTTCGTACAAATTTTAGTACGAAACATCACTTTTACTTAAGGGAATTTCGTAGGAAGTTTCGCGTGCGGAATTTGTTACGCACGATCGTGCGAAGTCGCGTTTCGTTTGGCGCGCACTTTTGCACGTAAATGTTACGTAGTGAAACGTAACGTTTGATTGGTTAGTAAAGTGTTAAGTAGTTAGTAAAAGATTTTGCACGTTTTTGCATTGGTCAGTCTGAGTCTTTGCTGATCAATGATTGGCCTGGGTAAAAGCCTGTTAAAACGGAGCGTTAACTCTGGCCTGGTGAGTCCAGGGCGATGATGGATAAATAGTGAAGTGTAAGAGGAGAGTAGACATATTTTCCTTTGGAAAAGTTTGTGGAAATTTTGGCTGATCTAGGTCTTGAATGATTAATACCAAATTGGAGAAAAGGCATTTTTGCATTGAAATCTTTTACTAACTAAATAGTGTTTTAGTAGTTAAGAGATAGAATTATTAAGAGTGGAGAGTAGAGGAAACACTTTAATTTGAAGGGTTGAGCCACGAGGGCAAGAGACCAGCTAATGTTATGTGGACAGAAGCTTCTTCTATTTTAAAGTTTATCCTTATGTGAGTGTGGTCCAATGTGGATGTGTATTTTCCAATGTGTGGAATGTGTGGTTGGGATTGTTTGTAGTAATGGGATTTTCTGAGAGGTAGGAGATCCTGTTAAAGCTACTTTGATCAGCGATCGTCCGATCGTCCGAATCTGACGGTTTAAATAAAAAGTCGCTCAAAACTCACAGAAAAAGTTTTTTTTGTCCGTTTTTTTTTTTCAAATTTAGATATGACGTTTAATTCTCTATTGATCCATGCACAACTCAACTCTGTTACTATTTTATTTCATTTTGCGGCCAATACAATATGGGTCTTAAGGGTATATTTTATTTTTTTCGTACAATAGGCATATTGTATGGGTGTACTTTCACCTACTTTTGAACTATGCTTTACACTTAAAAAGGTGTGATGTCATTCAAACCTTTTATTATTAGCGCAGTTTTACGTGCGATCGCAATCATTTTAATCCATGTTTCGTAATTTTTTACTTATCAAAGTACCATCCTGTACGGATTTACACGTCCGTACACCACGCTATTCAAGAAGATCATAAACTATTATTATTAACGCTAATAATTAGAACCAGAATTCACCAGAACCTTAATTAACGTAAAAAATAATTAATGTTATTAATACTATTTCAGGTTTTGGGGTCAAAATTTGGGGGTGCCGATATAGCGTTTACAATGCTAGTAACGATTGGCGGTGTACTGTAGACGTCTACAATCGTTGCTATTTTTGTAAGCGTCACCAATCGTCGGAAGTTTCGTAGTCGTCTTCAATCGTCACAAGTTGTACCTACGTCTACAACCGTCACATTTCAAAGTTCCGATTTCATTTTCGCACATTGGGACGCTCTTCAAAGTAGTACGGAGAATCTTTATTAAAGTCCAAAATAATTCTTCAAATTATCGATTACATGGGGACACCCCCTAAATGTGGGAAAATTCCAAACTGCAATTGAAAGTTTTGAAACAAGTACAGTACTTTCGTACACAGCGTGGCTGTACTTGATTTGAGTCTTTGTGACATAACCCGCGCATTTTCAGTCGTCCTTTTGTCGAATTTGTTCACTTCCAGAACGAATATTCGTCTATTACCATTTCGGCATTTTGATTAAAATTTGGTGGCCATCCCTTATGCTCTTGAGTTTCCTGTACGGCAATGGCGTCGTTTTCTCTGTCTCCTACAGGCAACTTCTTCGAAGCTTCCATCGACGGAAGCCCTCTTGTTTCTTCGAGTCTCGCAACGGAATGGAAAACAGGGACATGTGACGGTAGAATGCGACAATTGTCACAGGTAAGGCTTTATTCTGTAACATAGGAAGTTGAGGAACTATGTAAAGCTGTTTAAATTTTACGAATATGGTCGAATATTATGTAAAATAATTGAATTCTTGGAAATTTTTGGGATTTCTCTGAACAGATTTAACTTGATCGGTTGAAATAAGAGTGTTGCGTGTGTTTTTTTTTTTTTTTTTTTTTGTTTTTTTTTTTTTTTTTTTTTCCGTTTTTGAATTTTGGCAAACTATTTCCTTTTTCCAGACCCATTTCAATTTTTGCGCAAGGTTTTTTTTGTTTTTTTTCACTTTTCCCGGGTGCATTTTTCTATACATTTTTTGTACTGCTTGGTTTATTTTTTCAGGACTTCGTACAAAAGGTTGTCCTCGTAATGTACTAATTTTGAACAGTGCATTGACCTAAATAATGCCCTGATTTTGAGTAATGTATTGATTTTGAGTAATATACCGATTGTGACTAATGTACTGATTTTGAGTAATGTACTGCGTTTTGGTATTGTACTGATTTTGAGTTCTTTATTAATCTGGAGCAAAACAATGATTGTGACTAAGGTACTGATTTTGATTAATGTGTTGATTTTGACTATTTGAGCAATGGACTGGTTTTTACTTTTGAGTGTGTACTGACTTTCAGTAATAGACTGAGAAATGCATTCAATTTGTCGATGCGGCGAGATCTGAGTTAAAAAAAACAATTCACACAGAATTTGTGAGTGAATAAGAAAGAACGCCCTGTACCGTTCTGAAATTTTTCGCTGATTGCGATGTACCAATTCCATCCGATGATTGCTGAGCTACATTGCTTATTTTTGCATGTTTGGCTAGGTTATATTGCTGATATTGTTGATAATCCACACTATTTACTGTTGAGACTGTGTTTTCGGATATGATGCACTGCATGAAGAGAATGCTTGCCGCAAGAAACGAGAAAAAGAGGGAAAGAGAGAGACAGAGAGAGAAGGGGGGAGATGGGGGAGGGGGGAGGAGAGAGTTTGCATAAAGTCTTTACAACAACCCATTTGTGAGATAGTTTAACATGATCTACTTTTTTTCCCCAATATTTTAGTTTGAGTTCTAGAGTTCTTTAAACTTTGACGCAATAGTTATCACCTGATAGCTTGAGAATGCACAAAGATAACAAAAAATTATAGTTTTCGATTCCAGTTAATCAATTTTAAAATCATCCAATTTCAAGATCAATACTTTGCGTGAAATAATTTATATCTAACACTTCCATTTCTGAATTTTATTTCATTTTTGGCAGTCACATTTGTCATGTCATCGAAAAATTCACTTGCGCCATATTTCTCCCACGGCTTTGATTTCTAATAGTAATTTATCGACATCATGGGCAGAAAGAAGTTATGGACAATCGACTGGAACCCGTCAAAGAGTCGAAGATTTTGATATGTCGCAAAGGAAAATAGCATTGATTGCGACGGATGTTGATGGAACTCTTCTCGACAGCAAACAAAGACTAAGTGAAAGGACAGAACATGCTTTAAAAATGGCTATGAGCCAAGGGATACAGGTATGTTTGACTAGATTCCTGTGGTGTATGTTTATCAAATTTTGTTAAAATAAAAATGTGTCATTTTTTCTCCATTAGGTTTTTAAACGAAAGATCTTTGTATTGGATGAGCGCTTAAAAGGCGAACCACTTGATTTTGATGTTGTGTTCTTTGAAACTTTTCCTACTCTGTTATTTGATGTCTCGTTTCATTTGGCTAACTCTTAATATCCAATGTCCAATTTCCAATGCTCAATCTCCAATGTTCAACGTCCATTGTCCAATGTCCAACGGTCAATATTCAATGTTCAATTTTCAATGTCCAATGCCCAATGTTCAATTTCCAATGTCCAATGTCAAATGTCCAATATCCAATATCCAATTATAAATGTTCGATGTCCAACGCCCAATGCCATTATCCGTCCAATATCCAATGTTCAACGTTCAATTCCCAATGTCCAAGATTTAAGTTTCAATGTCCAATGTTCAATGTCCAATGTCCAATGTTCAGTGTTTAATTTTCAACATCCAAGTTCAATGTCCAATGTTCAATGTCCAAAGTCCAATGTCCATTGTTCAATGTTCAATTTTCAATATTCAACGTCCAATGGTCAATGTTTAGTTTCATTTTCTAATTCCCAATGTCCACTCTCCACTGTCCAATGTCCAATGACTGTCCAATGTCCAATGAATGTCCAATCTCCAATCTTCGCTCCAGTATTGCATTTCCAATGTCTAATGTCCTATCAATGTCTAATTTGGATTAATACCAAATGTCTATCATGTAACAGCTGTTTATGTTTATTTATTAACAACAAGTTCGGTGCTAATTGACTTTCAATGTCCAATATTTAGTCATTAAATGCGCAGGTTCAAGTTGCGACCATATGGTTGTTAATTTCAAGGAATAATTGTTACAAAGATGTAGTGGAGTCCAACATAATTGTTGAAATCCTGAATGATGAAAATCCTTTTCCAAGCTTGAGGGTCTCTTTCTATTTTTTGAAATTCAGTTTCTTATCATTCCTGTAAATTACATAAACAATGTCGGAATTTTAATTTTATGCCCAATTTGGAGATTTTCTTTCTGTTTCTCAAACTCCAATGTCCAATGTTGAGATTTTTTACCTTTTTCTCGAAATTCAGTGCCCAATGTTGGGAATCTCGAACTTCAATGTCTGATGAATGTGAAGGTACTCCCTCCTCTCTCCGCCTCTCTTTCTCTTTTGCAGGTGGTTATTGCCACAGGAAAATCTCGAGGTCCTTGGGTCGACGAAATTTTCCCCCGCCTCGGTCTCTCCACTCCAGCTGTCTTTTTGCAGGTAATTTTGTTTTTCCAGGAGGTAAATTTGTCCTTTTGAAGGTAATATTGTCTTTCCAGGAGGTCAATTTGTTTTTTTGCAGGTTAGAGGGTGGCAGTTTGTTTGGGAAGAAAAAAGTTAAGTGAGAAGTAAAAAAATTAAAGAGTTACTTATAGTAATTTTAATTTTAGCCGGCCCAAATCCTCATCTTTCCACCCCTCTCCCCCTCTCTCCCTCGCCTCGTGTTTCTTTAAGTCTCTTCCTTCGTTCTGTCGTCCTTTTGTTTTCCTCTTCTTCCTCTTCTCTCTCTCCGTTTCTTACTTACACTCTCACTCCCACTCCCTCTTCCCTCTCCCTCACCCCTTTCCTATCCACCGTTGCCCGTGATATTCCTCTGCCTCTCCCTCTCCCTCTCCCTCCTTCCCTCCCTCCCTACCTCCCCTCTCTCCCTCCATCCCTCCCTCCCTTCCTCCCTCTCCCT
>JBBHKE010003361.1:121644-154925 GCA_037447655.1 Zygnema cylindricum | reverse complement strand
TAATCTGTTTGGGGAGTTCTTTTGGAAGTTGTCGGTGTTGGATCCCTCTCCCCCTCCCTCTCTCTCTCTTCTTTGCCTTTTTAGGGTTTGCAAATCTACAGCCCCGAAGGCGGTCTCCTCTATGAGAGGGTGATGGATGCTGACGTCAGCATGGATGCCATCAAGGTGGCCAACATGGAGGGTGTGACGCATCTCGCCTACTGCGGCCAGAGAATGTGGGGTTATTGGGGGTTTTATTGGGGTTTTATGGGGCGGTTACTGGGGTTTTATTGGCAGTTTATTGGGTTTTGGGCTTTGTTAGGGTTTTGATTTGGGTTTTTTGGGATTTTTTTGTGGCTGTTGAAGGTTTTCTTGAGGGGTTTGTCTAATTAATTTTTATAAAACGGTTTTAGATGACTTTTTTACATTTTTTAAGGGCTCTTGTTGAGTTCCTAAATGGTTTTTCTTTTTATTTTCACCTGTTTTAAATTGTAAGCCATGCTATATAAGGTTCTTTAATTTGTTTCGTCGGTTTTTCCAATTTTCATTTTTTATTTTAATATACATTTACAATAATAACAGTTAGAATTATAACGAAAATAATAATAACAATAAGAATTACAACGACAATGATAATAATAACTATATCAATCATAATAGTAATACCAATTCGGGTGTTTTTAAAAAAAGTATGCCTCTCTTTTCGTAATAGTGCTCGAAATAATAATTGCTGTTATATATATATATATATATATATATATATATATATATATATATATATATATATATATATATATATATATATATATTTGTTTCCCATCCTTCTCTTTCTGCCTGTTTTTCCTCCCTTTTTTTCCTACCTTTTTTTTCCTTCCTTTTAATTTTTTTTGTACTTCTTATTTTTTTACCCTTTCGACCTTTTTTTTAATTATTTAGAATTTATTAGAGAACTGATCGGAATGGAATTTATTTATTTATTCCTACCTGCCTTATTTCTTTCTTTGCTGTTTTATTTTTAACTTTTTATGCTTTTGCTTTTTAACTTTATGATTTTGTTTTTCAACCTTTTTGTTTTTTTTTTTTTTTTTTAAGACAGCAAGAAATCTGACCATCTTGAGGACCGGAAAAATCAAATACGGACTTTATTTTTTCATTCCTACCAATTGCTTTCTTTTATTTTCTTTTCGTTTGTTATCTTTCTATTATTTCCTTTCTTTGCTTCTTTTTTTGTTGTTTCTTTATTCAAGTATTCCTACCTTTTTCAATCTTTACTGGATCAATTTTTTTAACTTCTTAACTTTTTATTCGTTTACTTTTTTAACTCTTTATGTTTTCGTTTTCTCTTTTTTTTTATTTAATATATTTTCTTAAAGACTCTGCGAAAAAACTGACCCCCATACGGACCGAATGATTGGATACCGACTTTATTCATTCCTTTCTACCTTTTTCAATCTTTACTGGGCCATTTTTTGATTTTTTGAGGTTTTGCTTTTAACTTTTTGGTTCGTTTACTTTTTAACTCTTTGTGTTTTTATTTTTTTTAATTTTTTTTGTTGTTTTTTTAAAGACTTTGCGAGAAAACTGACCATCATACGGACCGAATGATTGGATATGGAGAACCGATTCCGGAGGCCGTTGGACCTTTGATCAAAATCGTCGGGAAAACAACAATTCATAAGGTAAAAAAAAAAAACAACAAACAAAAAATGATAAGTTCGTTGTTGTTGTTGTTTTTATTGTTATTGTTATTATTAATGATATTGTTATTGTTAAGGTTATTGTTATTGTTGCTATTTTTATTATTGTTGTTTTTCGTCACGTCGAGGCTATAAAAGTTAATTGTTAAATTACCAATTGGAAAAGTAGTTTTTTAGGAGAATCATTTCAATGTGTAATTAATTTGAAATATTCCCTTTTTTTTTTTACCTTTCTTTTCTCGTTTTCTTTTTACACTTTCTTTTTTCTTTTTCTTTTTACATTTTCTTTTTACGTTGTTTTTTTTTTTCGTCAACAGAGAGAACTTATGTAAGAAAAGACGATGGGAAATCCTCGAGGACTTAAAAAATGAAGAAACCTATTTGTTAAATTAATAACTGGAAAAATCGGATCTTGAATGTACAGTTAATGTGAAGTATTGTTGTTCTTTTTTTTTAGCTTTTTCTTATGTTTTCTTTTCCTTTTTCTTACCTTTAATGATTTTTTTTTGTGTTTAATTTGACAAATTGAGATACTTAATACAGAAGAGGTGATTCGACCCTCGAGGCTTTGAAACCCATTTGTTAAATTACTAACCGCAGAAACCCTTTCTTAAGCATATAGGAAAACCATTTCTTTTTTTAAACTTCCAAGTTTTTTTTTTTTGAGCTTTTAAGTTTCTGAAAACTTTTTTTTCATTCTTTTTTTTCTTTTTAGATACTTTATATGGGAGACGATTCGACTCTCGAGGCTTTAAAGCCTCGAGTCGCGGCAATACTCGGAAATCGCGCAACACTTGTCACGGCCGTGGAAGGGATGCTTGAGATCTTGCCAGCTGGCACATCCAAAGGGGGAGGATTGAAGTGGGTTTTGGACTACATGGGAGTGGACCCTCGACAAGTAATGGCGGTGGGAGACGGTGAGGGAGGAATTTGAATTTATGATTTGTGAATGGGATTTGTGAATGTGGTTTTTGAATGGGAATTTTGAATGTGGTTTTTGAATGTGATTTTTGAATGTGATTTGGGTATAATTTGAAAGAATTTGGATATGATTTGAGTATGATTTGAATGTGAATTTGAATTTGATTTGAATGTGAATTTGAATATGATTTGAATGTAATTTGGGTATTTTTCAAATAGTATTTGAATACGATTTGAATATGATTTGAACATAATTTTCAAATAATGTGAAATGAGAAACTTAACTAAATGCAGTTTCTTGTTTTTATTTCTCGATTTCTTGATTTTTTTTCTCAATCTTTTCGTATTTACGCTCGATTTCTTGTTTTTATTTTTTCTCAAATCTCTTGATTTTTTTTTTCCTCGGCTTCTTGTTTATTTCTCGGTTCGTTTGAGGAGTCTATAGGGTTTTTTTTTGTCGTATTCAAATTTAAAAAAACATTTTATTTTTTTATACGTTGTTTCGAGGGGAATATAGACGTTTTTCGTTTTTGAAAAAAATTGGTTTTTCATTTGTTGGTTACCTTATATACAAAATTGTTGGGAGAACAACAATTGTTTCTTCTTTTTGTTTTTTATTGGTTTTGAGAGTTTTAACATTTAGAATAGTTTGTTTTTTTTAAACATGATTTAGTGTGCGTAGACCTAATTGGAAAAAACCAATTGGTATAGATTTCCATAGAATTAAATTTTCCAACAAGTTTCGTACTAAATAAAACTAAAAAATAACTAAACTGTACCAAAAAAAAAAAAAAAAAAAAAACTGCCAACAAAATCCATAAATTGAAGTGGCAAAAAAAAAAAAAGTCTTAAATCTCTAAAGATAATCTAGTTTTGGGTTATTCGGTTCATAAAGTTTTTAGGAAGCAATGTTTGATTTTTGGCAAATGAATTAGTGTAGATCACATTGTTTACAAAAAAAACACAGTAAAGTACACGATAAGGGTCCATGTTGTCCCTTTTCTTTTATATATCTTTTTTTTTGGGGGGCGTGTTGTCTATCTCCCTCTCCCTCTCCCTCCCCACCCTCCCCTCCCCTCATTTCCAGTGGCTGTGAATTGTATAATTTTCCATCCATAATATGAAAGTTCTTCCACTCCAATTACGGTTCAGCCAGTCACTAAAGTTTCTGTCTTTTTTTTTTCGTTTTATTCTCTTTCTATTCTTCTTTTATTCTCTTTCTATTCTCTTTTTATTTTCTTTTTCTTCTCTTCTCTTTTTATTCTCTTCTCTATTTGTTCTCTTTCTATTCTTTTTCTATTCTCTTTTTAATCTCTATTCTTCTCTTTTTATTATCTCTGTTCACTTTCTATTCTCTTTCTATTCTCTTTTTATTCTCTTTATTCTCTTTATTCTCTTTTTTTTCTCTTTATTCTCTCTTTACTCTCTCTATTTTCTCTTTCTATTCTCTTTTTATTCTCTTTATTCTCTTTTTATTCTCTCTTTATTCTCTCTCTATTCTCTTTTTATTCTCTTCTCTACTGTTCCCTTCCTTTTCTCTCTCTATTCTCTTTTTAATCTCTTTTTGTTCTCTTTTTATTCTCTTTATTCTCTCTCTGTTCTCTTTTTCTTCTCCTTTTATTCTCTTCCTTTTTTCTTTCTTATGTCTGTAGGAGAAAACGACATCGAGATGCTTCGCATGGCGGGTTTGAGTGTGGCGATGGGAAATTCTGTTGTCAAATTAAAAAACGTCGCTCATTTTATCACCAAAAACAACAATAGTAACGGACTGGCCCAAGCGGTCGAACAATTTGCTTTAGATCCCGGCTATTGGTGTTGGGATTAACGATCTTTTTATTTTATCTGTCGACCCACAACATTTTTCGGGCTTATCGCGTTATTTTTCGGTCCAATTCCAATATTTTTTGGGCGAATTGCAATTATTTTTAGAATTTACCGCCCAATAATGTCAAACGGTTTCAAAAATGAGGACACTTATGTGAAAAAAGGGATTAGGTTTGGAGTTTGGAAGTAAACAAGAATACAAAAATGTGGTTTCCATACATAAAATAATTGTGACGATTTCCATATGCGAGGCATAAATTTGAGACGAGATACTCTCTTGATCGTAGGTTTTTAGGTTTTTAGCATTTTATTGTTACAGAGAGTATTGACTTTTCGATTAATTGTTTATTTTCGATTATATTGTGTCGTATTTTGACATATCATAGGTTTAGGTGTTGAAGGACTTTGGTTTTGAGAGACGATACAAGAAATAGTTTGTGGCGAAAGTGCTTTTACCTTTCATTTATTTTGTTTTTGTGAACACCGTTTTTGTTTTGTTGTAACTTAGTTATGCCTATTGTTATCTTTCCATTTTGCTACGGTTTTCATCCTCGTCTTTATGCCTTGCAAAACTGAAATAATAATAATCGGTCGGCATGGCATTTAACGTTCAGATGGTTGTTATTAGCGTTTTTTAAGGCTTTTCTAGGGTTTCTCTCTATATTAGCGACTTAGCGTGACGCTTTGGTGGATGACAGGCGAAGCCTCCCATATTTTCCACCAAGGGATCCAGTCCACATCCATGATCTTCGGGGGTGTGGAATTTAGTTTGTTAGAGCTTTGGGGCGTCATGTATTTTAGGTTTTCCCTTTTGTGTATAGTCATCATTGGTAGATTTGCTTAGTTTTGACAGCTATTCTACTTACTTCTGGCTTTTACTTACTATTGGCTCCTTCACCTATTTTCTTTGCTTGTCTCCTTTGGCTTTTGAGCGTTTTTTAAGCGTTTTTTTTTTTTTTGACCCCCTTTGTACCTTGATGGTTTTTTCCATCGCACTTTTTGAAATAAATATTTTATTTTCCGCCATTCGATTCAGCTTTGCTTTGAAGTTCACACATCTACGTTTCATTTGGAGACCGTCAAACAGAACCTGAGAATTCTTGCCTTTCATCGCAACCGTCGGATTGGTAGTGTGAATTTGAAAAATGAGTATGTTTCCGTAAAAATCACGGATGTAACTTCCATCTGCATAGCACGGCAGTGATCTATTATAGGCGATACACACATCGAACTGTGTAATATCGCCCTATGGTATCCAAAGAAGCGGTTAATATTGTGCCCACGCATTATCGATCTGGTGTTTCTATGCCTTCCAAGTTGCAAGACAACGTCTTTCCACAGATGTATTGATGTGCGATTTGCCATGACGCTTCCCCATATCGTACGCTATTTCGGAATCGATACGCAAAATCATCAAGCTATTTACGGCAGAAAACGACAAAACATTCCGGCTTTTGCCGACTTCGATCAGTAGGTATTTCTTGAAGTACACCGCCAATCGCTATTAGCGTTGTGTACGCTAATCCCGTCCCGCTTTTTTTTTGTTTTATTCTCAAATAGCGTAGTTTATTCTATTTTTTTCTTTATTCTATTTAGGGTTATATTCAGTACGTTGTCTCTTAAATAGAGTGGTGTACGGTCAGTGTCATACCGTACATAAATGTACCTTTTTAAGTTAAAAATTACAATAAATTAGTTTTACTAACCGCGGACGCATGAGAATGTGCGTTCTAAAAAGGAAAAAAAAACAGGTCGTAAAAAATCCCGCTCGCACATATTCGTCCGACAGCCGCGTTTCGACCGTGTGAATGTACGATTTGTGTACGATTTGTCAGATTTTGTACGGAGACCTATACTAGTGTAAGCATGTTTGCGACCGACATTTTTTTTTTCAAAGATCCAAATTACCATAACCAAACAATTAGAATGTATGATTTTTTCCAAAATTTTCAAATTCTTAAATAGCGTACACCACGGTAATTATTTGTATACGCTAATGAAACCTACACGCTAATAGCGATTGGCGGTGTAGCGAGCCTTCATTTGAATTCTGTTATAATTTCAGTACAAGTAGAGAACGCAAAGGACGACCTGATGTGGACCGTGAGTACCCGGGGCTTCTCACGTACGACAGCCTTTTGCGACAAACCTAAGGAAGATTCCGTTTAGTCAACACGTGGATGGCAGCGAATCTTATTTGTCGTTTATTATTCTAAATTTCTACACCAATCTGCACAGCAACAGGTCATCCAAAGATAGATTCGGAATTTGCCAGGTAAGTGGATAGAACGTGTCAGCCGCAGCTGCCACATTATGATAGGTGCTAATAATTTGTCGGTGAACTTTATTGAAAATCTGATTTCGTCACCAATAAAGCGACAAAAATGACGTCAAGGGCTCGAAATTCGTGAGGAGCACACTTGTTGTTTTGCCGGACTCGTCGTGGTTTGAAATTTAAAAGCTTGCAGATTGCAGTACTGTACGGTTTTTCAAACGCTGTGGGCTTACGACATGCGAATCAAAATCAGATTAGCAATTTGACGCGTGGATTACGGTAGGCCTTTAAAAAGAACATTTTTTTTTAAAAGAGTTCGTTCTCACTTGAGGATGAGCGCGATGGGCCAACGATAGTGCGCAATCTTGGTGACGTGGATGCCACCTACGTTCAAGATCTTTTTGTTCGCTTAAAAAATTTAATCGTCTGAAATTTTGATAGAAATCATTTGAAAACGGCCAGCTTGGTTAGCAAGTCAAAACAATGTACCTTTTCAGAAACGAGGCAGCCGCGAATTCCGTAAAAACTAAATTCTCAAAATTCTTTAAATAGCGTGTTAAAATCTGTCAGCAAGATGGAATCTACCACGTGTCAATTTATCGTTGGTTAATGTAAACTAAATTCTCAAAACGACAATATCTTTAAAGATTTGAAGTTGAAATATAAATTCTTTTTTGTACATAAAAAGTGTTTTCGAGTTTTAGAACTCGTCCTCTCTACTGTACTTTCTTCTGTACGGCGTTAAGAAAACCCTAAATCCAATCTTCCAGGTTGATTTGTAGTAGTTATAAAAGTTCGCATACGGCATTTAAAATTGTCCTCTCTATTCTTAAGGACCCAGACCCGACGGACTAAAGGAGACCAGATTGGTTTAAAATTTAAAAAAAAAAAAAAAAAAAAAAAAATATATATATATATATATATATATATATATATATATATATATATATTTCAAAAAGTGCGATGGAAAAAACCATCAAGGTAAGACCCCAATAAAGATCCGCCTCGTCAGAAAATATCGTATCACCTGCGTAGAATCGCGCTGAGCCAATGAAATGCAATTGCTTGGTGGACCGTGCCCAAAAAACAAAGTAATGCTGCAAATAAAAAGTTTAAAAAGTATGCAAAAACAAAAATCAGAACATTCCGTACTTCCATTGGAATTAAAATGCAATTGTCCAATGGCTAGTCCCGGACAACCAGAAAAACAAAAAAACATTTTTGTTTTCACTTTTCCTTATTTTTTTAATTTTTGGTCCATTGTGAGATTTTCCACGTCGTCGTCGATACGACAGGATCCCACATGCGTCCAAAAGAATCCAATAGGCTAGTCGGTGATTTTCCTAGGCCAAAATTAATCTATGACGTCAGCATCATTAAATACGTTGATTTCTTGACACCTGACAGACAGGCCGTTTGCCACTCGCTCCTCATGATTCCGTTGTTTCCGGGTTTCCGACAATTCGAATTTAATTATTTTGGAACATCGAAACGCTCTTCGAATTTAATATCCCGTCCCTTCGTAATCTCGAATGGCTCATGTTCGCCGTGAATTTTGAATTTTTTATCTCTTGTTTTCTGAAGCGTTGACCTATAATCGGCAGTGATACGAATCGCTGCTCGTATATATTTTCACGTCCCTTCGAAATGTGGAACGAACCGATCCGGTGTAGGATGTTGTGGTTTTTGTCCCTCCGCTTTTTGAAAAGCTTGCCCGTTCATTTATTGCTCTGCGTTAGGGGCAAATGTCCCGTTGTAACGGAGTGCCCGGCGTTAATTTTGTCGTATGTAGCGCAATAATGGTTCGAACAACAGAATTCTATTGGTCGAGCTTTTTGTTTGAGAGCAAAAGTGCTCGCTGATCCGTTAACTATTTCCGCTACGAAGGGCTGAAAGTTAGGGTATGTCCCCATGTAATTGCAATTTAGCGAACTTACTTTGTTATTTAGCACAGATCCGGCGGACCCGGATTTCAGATGTCCCTATGGTACGGCCCCATGTACTTGTAACCATAGTTCAAAAGTAGGCGTTTCTATTGTAGGCCTTTTGTAGGCGCCTTTATCGTAAGTTGCGTTATGGGCTTTTCATGTGATCTTCTTAAATCGCTACTTTGATCAGCGACCGTCCGATCGTTCAAATCTGACGATAGTCCTATCGTAAGTTGTATTATGGGCTTTTCATGTGATATTCTTAGATCGCTACTTTTATCAGCGACCGTTTGATCGTCCAAATCTGACGGTTCAAATAAAAAATACCTCAAAACTCACAAAAAAACGATTTTTTGTCCGAATGTTTTTCAAAATTTAGACATAACGTTTAATTCTCTATTGATAGATGTTCAACTCAACCCTGCTACTATTTTTTTTTTCATTTTGCGACCAATACAATATGGGTCTTAAGGTCATATTGTAGGTTTTGCGTACAATAGGCATATTGTATGGGCGTACTTTCACCTACTTTTGAACTATGCTTGTAACTTAGCGAACTTACTTTGTATTTTAGTGCGGATCCGGCGGACCTGGATTTCAAGTGTCTCTATGTGTTTACTCGAAATTGTTACTTAAGTTTGTGACGATTGTATACGTCGACAATACCCAGGACGGCTGTCACCGTGTACAATTTGTCTTTGCCGCACCTTATTTTTTGAAACTTTTTGAAGTGTTGCAGGACACATCGTAAATTTTGAAACAATTCGGTATGTCGCATGTTGTTGCGTGACATCGTAGACGTATATTCGTGCAACCGTGGTTGTGCAACATGCCTTTGCGTAAACCTCTCCCGTCTAGCCGCCATGGCTTCGCCAATTTTTCACCTTCGCAAAATTTTCAACTTTGCGTGAAATGACACTGCAACCTCGAGACCCCCGCAAAAGAAAAGTCGTACAAGGTGCATGAGACAAAAACGAGCAGCCCTGTAATTTTTTCAGTCGTAATAAACTTTTGAAAACTTTTCACACGTGGGAATATGTTTTCCTATTTGTGTAAACGGTTATACTTTGCTTAAATTACATTGCCGATGTGGTTACGATAAGTTTGAAGATGACGTGAGAGTGGGTCGAAAAAACAGAAGATGACAAATTTTGGTTACATCTTAAGTTCGAGAATGACACAAATTGTAATGTACACAATTGCGATTTATTCATGCGGTTTCAACTTAGGCAGTAAGACGCTAAGTTTGAAAGGAAAACGACAAAAAAAACCCGAACTTAGCCACATGGGGCAGTACCCCAACACCGAAATTGTTACTTAATGGTGTGACGATTGTCTACAATATGTGATGACGCACGTTATTTGTTGTAACCGCGTGTGACATCGCATGTTTTACCGTGACATTGTAGACGTACCGACTTCCAGCCTGTGCCGTTTCACGGTTGTAGGAGATGCGTTTTGCCTTTGACCCTCCTGTCCGGTGACGTGAAATGGCATCGGAACCTTGAGACCCCTGCAAAAATAATACGTACCGGACAGAAACGGACAAAACAAAACAAATTGTGTAATTTTCCTCGTCGTATTGAACGCAATCAGACAAAACATAGCGAATCGTGTACATTTCCTCGTCGCTTGAAATATTTTTAGAAATTTTGAAAAAATTCGACACTTGCGAACATGTGTTACTATTTCTATAGCGAAAATACCTTGTTTTAAAACACATCTCCGATTTGTTTTAAAGAAAAGTTTGAAGATGATGTTTCTTCACGTGGCCGTGGGTCGATAAACACAAGACGACAACATGTTGTACATTCTAAGTTCGACGATGACGCAAAATGTACTTCTACTTTTTTCGATTTCTTTGTACGACTGCTACTTTACGGGTACGACGCTAAGTTTTACAGGAAAACGACAGAAAAAAAACCCTTACTTTGGCACATGGGGACATACCCTTAATATGGATATTGACTTTAGTACTATTATACTTTACCATATGATCCACCTCGGCTGTTCACTGTACGGTATACGATACCCTATATTTTGATCCACAAAACAGCAATACATCGTAATATTGAAGGCTATGAAACACGACAAAGCATTCCGTGCTTCCGGCTTTGCCCGCCTTTGTTGTGAAAAGCATCAACGCTCCAAGTGGGATGCCACGTCATAGGATCAAAATATTCTCATTTTGTCCACGTGCAGAACATCATGCCGAAATCTCGGCAGCACGAGACAAAATCTATCTATATGTACGGACATATCCGCACTAGTATTCATAATTATGCGCAGCAGTTTGTTGATTTTGACGTCAGCGTGGTGTGACGTGGCATTCTGAACGATCAAACTGAAAACAACAGAACATCCAGATTATTTCTGCCCCCTGCCACCGCAAATCGACGGCACAGGGAGCATTCCCGGCCTTAACAGAAATATCCTTCATGCCGTACAATATTCGAGTAGGTGGAGTCTCCGTACGCTCTAAAAATACACGACAATCGAATCGCCTACCGCAACGACACAGCCGTCAGATTGAAACGGCAACTGTACGGCTTCGTGCGACACAAAAACAGGCCAAGCGGGAATGTTTTGTCGCTTTCAATTGTACTACCACCGCATCTAGGGCCTCCGCTCCACCCGGGGCCAAAAATGGTCGTTTCAGGGTCTTTTTCGCGATGACTACAGCACTGTACCTTTGTCATACTTTTGCCAACCCATTATTCGGCGCGCGATAGTACAAGTAAAATGAGAAAAGGTACGGGAAGAACAAAAATAATACGAAAAAAATGTATTTTTCCGGCTTCTTTCACGGGTCTCAGTTTTTTTTTTGAGATAAAGACTTCTCAATTGGGCGAATCAATTTCCTTTCTTTAACGACTCAATACGATTCTCAAAGGTTTCACGGGCAGTTTTGGTTTATCCATATTTTTATTTTCTTACATAAATGACACACGGAGTGAAATAATAGGGTACAGTAGCGTAGCTGCGTAGGGTTCACCTAATTTTCCGCGGCCAGTGCAAGCTCGCAACCTTTGAGCTTCCGTAGGTCTATTTTTGCATTTGCAGAACGACCTTCAAATGACCACTTTTGAACTGGTAGAGCGGAGTCCTACGTTTAGGTTCACTTTTTCCAGAAAACGACAAAGAATGAAGGACCGGCTAGGTGATTTAGGTCTTCACGGGGAGCCCATGAGACTTGGTTGGTGATTTTTAGGTCTTTAACAGGAAGCCTATCCTTGGTTTGCAACATAGTTCAAAAGTAGGTGAAAGTAGGCCCATACAATATGCCTATTGTACGCAAAACATACAATATGACCTTAAGACCCATATTGTATTCGGACCTATTTGGACCAATTAAAACATTCGGACCAAAAACTTTTATTTACACCGTCAGATTCGGACGATCGGACAGTCGCTGATCAAATTAGTGATATAAGAAGATCACATGAAAAGCCCATAACACAAGTTACGATAAAGGCGCCGACCAAAGGCCTACCATAAAAACGCCTACTTTTAAACTATGGTTTGCAACTTCGCAAAAGGCTTTGCGCCAAATTCCGTACGCCGCCGACGCTACGCAGCCTACGCTCCATGCTAGGCCCTAGGCATTGTGTCATCCGCTGCGCATATGACGCCACGTCAACTATGGCAACAAAAGTGACGATATTCTTCGAAAATTTAAAAATCTGCCCAATTAACTGGTCTGGCGTGAGATTATGAACGGTCCCGTACGACCCAATAATATGACTCGTTTACAAATTCTGCTTGAAAATTGAAAGGTTTCTGATGAAGTTGCAAAAGAAAATGTCACGACCTCGATGGTGCTAGCGTCATCTCAATCATTGATGGCTTAATTTTGTCGAGTCAAGTGCTCAAGATCTCGTTAAGGCGTCGTTAGCGGTGCCTTCGTGCCAGCATCAGGTAAAGTTCCGTGTACTCGTAGCAGGTCAAGACAAGCCGACACACAAAGGGTTGCACAACTTGGCAGTGTGCATTGCATCTCGAAGAGAATCAAAATGACGCGAGTTTCGTGCGCTTGACGTGGACCAAAAGATGCTTGATGCTTCCAAACAAAAAGATCAGCCATTCAGAATTCCGTACGTGCCGAACCTTTTGAGACGTTATCCCATCAGAATAAAGATTCCACCTCGCCTTTTACGTCCTTTAAACCCAGGAAACCGCTTCATTTTCAAATCTAGTCAGCGTTTAATGCGACAAAAATCCTTCTTCTTGCAAGCGGAAACTTACGTCAGCTTGTTTCTTTGACGTGGCGTATATATTGCTTTCATCTTTTGAGGCTCGCCCGCGGCCTCTGCCACCTGTCCTTGTCCTCTAAACGTGTCCCATATATCTTGCGCATATTTTGACGATCTAGGGTCCCTGCGCGCCACGATCGTCAATTATGACGCGGTCTTGCATAGCACGCTTTCCTGCGACCTCCGGGCGGCGACCACGAGGGATTCCTGACACGTGTGTCGACCGTTCGCCATTGCCGTCAAAGCGCGACGGTTTTCAATATTTGCCAGATATTTCCTCCCCGTCAGCTTAACCTATAGTTGTTCTATATTTTACTGTACGGTTAACTGTATTATTTTCGAATATTCCGGGAGGGACTTCTGTACTTTCTCCTCGTTGACGCTTGTACCTTTGTACTACAGTTAACCCTTTCGCACGATACTATAACGTGCGCAGAACGCGGTTGTTACTTTTAACCGCTCGAACCCCACCAGCTTCCCGCAGTATTCCGTATTCTAAAAATTCTTCCTCCGGCTCAAAATTTTAGGGTTTTGTTTCACCTGCAAGTATAAGCAGCAGAGTCAAATTCTTCTTCAAGCGTCTACAAGAACTGACTCCCATGGGTCCCCTTCACAGATATAGTAGCTCGAGAGTGACAGCCATGGATGATGACATGGCACATTGTGAAGACGTAGGTATTGTTAGAAACCGACAACATCATCATCAGCCGATGGAAGATGATATCGCCCTCCGATTGGCTGCGAGGCAAACAGAAGAAAAGTTTTCTGAGCTAAACCAAAATATGATATCTTTGGAAGAAGTTATTCTTGCTCGTCCTCTTCTTTCTGCCAGAATAACTGTTGGAGCAGTTTCTCCGAAACTTTCTGCTTCTGTTTTGTCGACCAATCCAAAGAAGTCATTTTCTTTACCTACAGCAACTCATGGAGACAGAAGAAGTATCTTACGTTCTTTAAGAGCTTTGATTAACCTGAGTCCGCCACGTGGCAGTGTCTTGCAACAACAATTAGCGTTACAGAAAAAAGAATCGCAAATGAAAGATCAGGCGGATTCGGAAACGAAGAATCCTGACGGAACTTCTTGGCAGTTAAATTTGAAAAGCGTTTTAGTTGGGGCGCAATTTGCGGCGGGAATGTCGGGAAATTTATTTTCTGGAATGTACGAAGGGAGAGAAGTTGCGATTAAAATTTTGAAACAACCGAAAGGCGACGAGGAAAGACGACTTCTCGCAAAACAGTTTAGGCAGGAAGTGGCGGTTCTTTCTCGTCTTCAACACCAGAATATTGTGGAAGTAAGCTAATTTTTTTTTTTTTAAGCTCGTTTTTTTTCTTTTTGAGCCAATTTTTTACAGCCGTTTTCTTTCTTTTCAATCTAATTTTCTTTCTTTTAAAGCTAATGTTCTTTCTTTTAAAGCTAATGTGCTTTCTTTTAAGCTATTTAAGATGATTTTTCTTTCTTTTTAGGCCAGTGTTCTTTCTTTTGGGCTTATTTCCTTTCTTTTTGGAGGTATCTTCCTTCTTTTGGGAGGGTGTTCTGTTCAATTTCTATGCAAATTATGTTCATGTTTGATTGATTTGGGTCCTTTAGTTAGCAAAAGACATTTTGTGTGTTCTTTTCTAGTAGAAAACATGGCGGTCAGTTTTGACAAAGGCCTTGGAAAGAAAGTTTTGAGTCTTAATGTGTGACAATAGTTAGTTTTTCGTTTCACAACGAGGTTTTTGAAGAGTCCAGGCTGTCTTTCTTGTAGATGGCATCTTAGGGACTTTTGATAGCAAGAATCTCCGACTCTTACCTCACATATTCCTCGTTATTTCTTTCATTTTTTTCTTTTCCTTTCTTGAAGAGGCGTTAGTTTCATTTGCTGAGATAGATCTGTACATCTACTGGATGCAAACTTTTTCTTCTATACAGTGCATTATTCTATTCTCGGTTTCCTCCCTTCCTTCTTTCCTTCCTTTGTTGTCTTTCTGTTTTTATTTCTACTTCTTCGCTGACTGAATTGCACTTTTATTTTTCTTGTTCCTTTGCAGTTTATAGGCGCCTACCAAAAAGAATCCGTCAGCTGCATTGTGACAGAGTTCCTCCCTGGTGGAACCATTCGCAATTTTTTGAATAAACAACGTTTTGCTCTTCCTACTCGAGCAGTTGTTCGTATGGCACTCGACATCGCCCGAGGAATGCAATATTTGCATTCGCAGGTACAGAAAAGCTCCCTGAAACACTGGCAACTTCTCGCAGTCTCAGTCTTTTGCTGTTTTTGCTGTCTTTTTGCTGTCCTTTCGCTTTTTTTTTGCATCTTTATATAGTTTTGTTCTGTGGGTGAGTATCGTGAATAGAATTAATCTGATGGACCTGTCCTTTGGAACCATTTTATTTGCAGGGTGTTATTCATCGCGATCTTAAATCGGATAATCTTATTATCAGCAAGGAAAGTGTTGTGAAGGTCATGGATTTTGGAGTGGCTCGATTCACCGAAGATATGGATGATATGACAGCAGAGACAGGGACATACCGATGGATGGCTCCAGAGGTGCTCATCTTAACATGCTTTTGAAATGACAGTAGGAACTTGTTAGCTTTTCCATTTTTGTACTTTTGTATTTCTGCATTTTTGCTTAGATTTGTATTCATACTCCTCATTTTCTACGTTTATGTGTTCTTGTAGAAGCATTTTGGAATATCCTTCTGATTGTTTGGTTGTTTTATTTTTTCTTGCCTTTAAACTCAAGCTCTCTCTCTCCTCTCTTTTTTTCTTTTTGCTGCAGGTTATGGATAGTAAACCGTACAGTTTTAAAGTTGATGTATACAGTTTTGGCATTGTCCTTTGGGAACTTTGGACACGGGAACTTCCATTTGATGGAATGACACCTTTACAAGCTGCTTATGCTGTATTTAATAAGGTTAGAGTTTGAAGAAATTGACTTTCTCGTATACTTAAGCAAGAGCTGATTTTTATAGGCTTGTTTGCAGTATCTTTCTCCTCTCTGATGAGAATCAAAACTCATAATGAACAATCAAACCAAGTGAAACTGTTGTTATTTTTTGCCCTTTTATTCTGTTGCAAACTCTTTTTTTCTTTTCGTTTTTTTGCCAACTGAGCTGTTGTTGCTAGTGTGGTTCTTATTCTAGCTTAAACTCTTGTTTTTTCTTTTCTTTTCTCTTTTTTCTTCTTTCCTTTGCGAATGGTGATTGTCGCTGCTATTCCAGTTTTCATTCTATTTCAAATTGTATCTTTTTCTTTTCTTTGCCAACTGTCACTCTCGTCACTATTCTACTTTGCATTCTAATTCTTTGTTTTTTTCTCTCTCTATTTGCAGAGTGCCAGACCTACAATACCGGCTCTCTGTCCCCAGCCTCTTGCAAGGCTCATGCAGGCGTGCTGGCAGGCGGACCCTCAACTTCGACCCGACTTCACGTCCGTGGTCAAGACTCTCCAGAGTATGATGGTAAGCTTTCTTAATAACTCCTAAAAATTATCTCTCAGTATCTCCTGGTGCTGGTCAGTATCGCTCAGTTTCTCTCACTATCTCTCCCTGCCTCTTACTGCTTCTTACTGCCTCTCACTGCCTCTCAGTATCTCTCACTATCTCTCGGTATCTCTACATATCTCGCACTGCCTCTCACTGTTCTCTAACATCAAGGACAAACAGCATCTCTGTGTTTGACCTTATTCTAGACCTTATTGATGAAGTTTATCAGTTTGCTGAGACTCTTTTCTGTTGTCCATTTGTTTTGTTTTCCAGGAAGGGCCTGCGAGAGGAAGCTCTCGAGCCCCGTCAATAATCAGTAGGGTGACAAGAGGAGAAGCAGTACAGAAGAGTGAGAGAGGACAAACATGTGAAAAAGTGGCCTAAGAGGCCAATGGATGGATAGTGGTTTTTATTTTTACATCTCACATTTTTCGGCATATCGCAGCGAAAGGCAAAACTTTTGAGCTGGATTCGAGTTTTTACAATTTTGAAAAAACAACAACCTTATACTCAATAGGAAAATACCTTTTGACAAGACGTGAAGTCCCTTTCCATAGACTACTGCAAAATGCCAAATTCTGCTTCAAGTTATATTTGTCTTTTGTGTCAGAGAAATCGCCGCACAAATTTTTGCAGTCAGCTTGTATAGAAGAGGAAGTAGCCGTTTTTCTTTTTAGTTTTTATTTTATTTTTTCTTTCTTTCTTTCTTTTTTCGTGTGGATAATTTTCTTTGTCTTAATGTACCGTAATTTGTGTAGATTTTCTTCAATTAAGGTACCGTCTTTGAGTTGTACAGGGAAGAGTAGTTTTAGTTCCAGTCGCCATTTTAAGTATTGGTGAGTTTTAAGTACTTTAGGAGAAGAGGAAGCAAAAAGTTTCATTTTTGTAGGGCTTTTACTCTTCATAGACGGAGTTTTTTTAACTTTAAAATCCGGTTAATTTTCCAGTTTTGTAGGTGCAGGAAGAGGCTCTTTTAGAATATAGGTTTTGTAGGTTTTCCTTAACTTTGGTTCGAATTTTGTACATTTGAAATAGGAAGAGATATCCCTTCTGAAGAAGTGTAGAGAAATTTAGTGAGGTGGATCTGTGAACGAAAATGTTTTTGTTGAAAAAAAGGAAAAAAAAAAAGGAAAAAACCAAGGGACTAATTGTGTAATATGTTTCTTTGTAAACGTATGTCGATTTTTTGTGATGTAGGTGATGATGAAAGTTTATTGTCAATTTTTTTTTGCCAAATGTACTTTTTTTTTGTTTAATACTAAGGCCTCAAATAGTGAAAATAACTTACAATGGCTTATATTTTAGTTTTTTATAATATAGTGAAGTATGTTATGAAAAGAGATTTTTTGATACTAACGAATCTGAGCTGTTTCAGTCGTGTGACGAAAGTACACCTAAAAGGTACAAAAACTTGTGAAGCTATAACCAACTAATAATAGTGTAATAAAAATAAAAAAACCAGATATGAATAGATAGGAAAATGAAAAAATCATAACCAAATCTTCAAGCAGAAAACAAACGTTGGAGTTATTGTGGCATATAATAACAATTCCTAGAGGATAACCGTTCGCTCCTTTTTACTTTCGTCTCCTCTTCCTCCTAGCCCTTCCCATAATTCTCGGTCATTTTATTGAGATTTTCACGTGTTATGAGATGAAAACCCTAAATGTTTCTGGGCTTTCCATGTTACATTGACATTAGAACTTTTTAGTACTAGAACTTAATATAAGACTCCTTGCGTCACTTTCGTCACATGTTTCAATGGACCTACGCCTATGTTTTAACTCATCCCGTATGTCACGTCTCCTCCTTATGTTTCCTTCTCTAGGGGGTGGTCTTACCCTCCTGCAATCTTCTGCTTAATGTTTTCTCTTTAAGTCCTATCCTGTGGGGGGGCTCTGGAAACCTTGGCCATATATTGAAGGCCTTACAAAATAAACCTATAGGAGGGGTTTTGGAAATTTTGGCACCGGCATATTTTTTTTTAGGGTTTGTTTGAGGGGATTGGAGAGCACTACACAGAGAAGAGCATCAGGACAGAGCTTGTAGAGCACATTATTTCCGTCTCCATTTCCCTTTCACTTTCCCTTTCCCTTCTCATTCTCATTCTTGTTCTCGTTCTCGCTCTCGTCCTTGCTCTCGTTCTCTCTCTCTTTTTCTCTCTTTCTCGTTCTCTTTCTCGCTCTCTTTCTCTCTTTTTCTCTCTCTCTCTTTCTCGCGCTCTCTTCCTTTCTCTTATCCTCTTTCTCTCTTTCTTTCTCTTTCTCTTTCTCCTTCTGGCGAGCTTCTCGGGCAATCCGAAAGCTCCAGTCTCACACCTCCACTCCTCCACTCGTGACAAAAGTCGAGGCCCTCCGGTCCCTCCACCCTCCATCTCTCTCTACCCCTTTGTTTCCCTCCATTTACCCTTTAAAGCCCCAAGAGCCTCCCCCCCTAGACCCGCCCCCCTTTATAAAGGCACTCCACAACCCCCCACGTCTCTCTGTTGGAGGACCTTCTCGTCTAAATCCCTAAAACCCTAAACTAGAAAAAGAAACCTCTAAAAGCCCTAAGAGCCTTAAAACGTAAAACACTCTCTATTTGTTGGTCTTGATTTTGATGTATTTGTTTGTGTCCCTCTATCAGGAGATGGAGAGAGAGAGAGGGAGAGGGAGAGGGAGGGAGAGAGAGAGGAAGAAAGAGATTGGAATCTTCCTCCGTGGATTTTTAATATGCTTTCAGCGTCTTTGTCCACTTCCGGTGACGACTATGGGGGAGTTTCTGACAATACCATTTGGAAGAGTTCCACCCCATATTTCAAATGTTTGAAAAACAATTAGCAATTCCCTAATAATGATTAACGATTCCCCAATAATAACTACTTAAAATACTCTTATAGTTTGGAGTGACCACATATAGCCATTTTCTTTTTTTTTCGGGTTGGTCACTTTAAGAGTTTGTGAGGCTATGTAATCCATGCACAGTAAGGTACGCATTTTATTAACATTTCAAAATTGTTCACTGCGTACCGTACGTAGTACTCGTTAGTTTATACCGTGCGTAATATGCGCAGGGATATCCATGTAAAAAACCCTACAAAACCCTAAAAAAGCCCTAAAAAGTTTTAAAACCTCGCCTCATAATTTCATCCTTCATCTCTTACCTTCATTTACTTTTATCACTCGACATTTTGACGATCACCCTTTTGTTATCCTTTCACAATTTGAAAAACTTCTGAGGTCATTTTGTGGAAATGTCGACTCAAATCCGTACAACTCTTCCCTTGTTGTCCACAAAGGGGATTGGGTTTGATTCTTACAACAAATTTAGTGTATAAAAAAAATAATAATAATAATAAATAAATACTTAAGAGTGCACTCCTTGGACACGCATCGGTTTAGGAGGAAGTTTGCCTCTAAGATGTCGGTGTTGACTCTCAAGAATCCCTCGAGGGATTCAGAAGACACGCGTCACAAAATCAGCGGTGTCGAATAGAATGACGGACAACAGACAAATTCCTCGGTTCCTTTCTTACCAATGTCTTCACGTTATCAAATGACTTATTTCAAAGGAGCTTGGAATGACGCATATTCAGATAAAAAAGGTGTCGAAAATTTGGAAGCCACAGAAGGATATGCAAACCAAGACTGATGTTCAGCACCAAATAATCAAACCAGGAAAAAGTTTTTGCTTAACGTCAACTTTTGTCTTTTTGGCGAATTCGCTGTGAAGCGAAGCAAAAGAAAATGAAAGAAAAAAGGACAAAAAAGGAAAAGGGATGGAAATCGTAATTAAAAATGTACGAAAATAATTAGACACTATATGTGATTATGCCATACTAAATGTTTATTATAATGTAAAACACGCATAAAGTACTAGGGAACCCAAAATAGCATTTCCTATTGTTTTCACACATTTGAACTATAAAACAAACATCAATAAAACAACATAAAATGCAACAATATTTTGATCACAATCTTTGAAAGATATAAGTTTCTTCCCACTTACAATTTTTGAAACATATTACAATTCGCAAGAAAAAAAAACTTTTACTATTCTACTCAACAAGCGAAAGGCACTTGCAAAAACAAAGATGGTTCCCAAAAAGCCTAAAAGAACCCGACAGGAACCGTCTTACAAAGGTTGAAAATTCCCGAGGCAAAAACCCACTCAAAAACCTACCTTAAAACAACTTCCTCAAAAAATCTCTTACAAACAAACATATATTTCTCGTGAGACAAATATCCCACTTCAGAAAAAATCAAAACAAGAAACCTAAAATCACGTCCAACAAACCTCGACCTAAAAAAAAAAAACTCGCGAAAGCTTTCTCGGTCTTCGAGAAACAATGACCACCATAACCGAAAAATGATCATCATAATCAAACAATGATCACCAAAACTACGTGAAACCGAACTATATAACATTTAAAGCCCTTTCATTAAAACCTTAAAGTCTTCAAAATTACATTTTCCATCCCCATCTTGATCCACGGCTTTAATCATTCGAGCACAATCCCTCACGGTCATTTGTCCATCGCCCAAATTGATCATAAGTTTGTGAAGTTCCTCGGGAGAAATGAATCCGTCACAATTGCTATCGAATAATTGAAAAGTCGCCTCTAAATCGGCTTTTTCACTATCCGATTTGACTGCATTATATTGCATATTAAGAAACTCATCCAAACTAATATAACCGTCTTTGTCAGCATCCGCCTTTTAAACAAAAAAACAAAAAAACAAACAACAAATAGAAAAGAAAAGGAACGGAAAATAAATTTTAGTTCGGAAAGACATTTCGGTTTAGAAAGAAATTTGGGTAAAGAAAGAAATTTTGGTCCACTTTGTCAGCATCCGCCTTTTAAACAAAAAAACAAAAAAAACAAACAAACAAACAGAAAAGAAAAGGAATGGAAAATAAATTTTAGTTCGGAAAAACATTTTGGTTCAGAAAGAAATTTGGGTAAAGAAAGAAATTTTAGTCCACAAAGAAATTTTGGTTCGGAAAGAAATTTCAGATCAAAAAGAGGTTTCAGTTCGAGAATAAATTTCGGTGGGAAATGAACTTTGGATCAAAATTCAAGTGAGCTTAAGTGATTTGTCAAAGCAAAAGCGAAGTGATTCTTGAAAAAAATTAACACTTTCCACAAAATATTTCGTGTTTTGAAGCACCGACCTCCACCAAATTTGTTTCTTTCGTTTCTACAAGTGTGCTTTCACTACTGCAAGATTTTATTTACCCACACTAATAAAATTTATGAGACTCATGACTAATTAAACTGGAATAGTGAGCAATTCATGCAAATTACACTACACTTTGTACCGTTATTAGTGTCAATGACATTATATGGTGCCCCTAAATGGTACCCCTTAGACTAAAACCGTGTCAATAATACTACAAAGCCCATTGCTAGTACGGTTATCACTCTACTTCCAAGTAATTTTTTCCTTTACCCGAAATAACTTAGTGTTAATAACACTATTTAGGTAAGTGGCCAAAATATGAACCACGTTGCAAAACGTGATTTAGTGTACTTAATTTCAATAGAGAGTCAAAGCTAATAATCCACTGACTCTAATAACAATGGGTAGAGTACTTGTGTATCGCTATTTGCGTTGATGTTTTTTTCACCACTCAAAACATCTTTTCTCCATGCACACTTGTCAAATTATTAACAATCAATCCGACAGTTCCGATTGAAAAGTGAGGTTCTCGAATTCCAATTGGCGGTCTCCACAGAAAATTTAACAAGTGTGTACAAAGAAAAGATGCTTTAAGCGGCGAAAAAAACATTAACCCTAATAGGGATGAGCGATGTGGTTGTTTTTTCCTTAACGCTAATTCTTTAAACAGTTAAACATCAACCACTTCATTCAAAACTGAATTAGTATTAATAACACTAATATAAAATCCACACTAATAACTTCTAAGTACGATTTCTAATTTGTAATAGATTTCTAATTTGTAATAGATTTCTAATTTGTAATTTCCTTAGGGTGTGTACCCATCGGTATTATTTTTCGTTAGGACGGTTTTCCAGGCACTTGAAACGTTTGTCACTTCATTGTGTCAACCGTTCAATTTTTATTCTTTTCTCTTTAGTATTTTTTATTTATTTATTTAATTATTGTTTAAAGAGGAGCAATTTGAAAAGTAACGATATGGACGATTTTTTTCTGATCCTGACGTCACGATTGAAAATCGGAAAAAAATTGGAACAAAAAAACCATACTTAAGATGCCCGAAAAAAATGTTTTAACACTGACAGCTTTTTAGGGTTTTTATGGGGTCTTTTAAGGGATTTTGAAGGTTTTTAAGGGTTAGTTAGGGTTTTCCTGTGGGTTTGGGGGGAGTTAGGAATATGTCAAAACTGAGTAAATGTGAGTAAATGGGGTAAAAAATGCAGAAAAATTAAAAAAAATGACAATAATCAGACGATAATTAAATTCCCAAATTAAGAGAACTAAAACCCAAATAGGGACCCAACTAGGGACTAGTAGTAGTAGTAGTAGTATATTAATAATACTACAAATAATAAAAATAATAATAAGAAAAAAAGTTAAACATGAGCCACATCCAGCCCCAAATGACACAGATTTTTATATAAAATTCTTTTTTCCTTTTTTTTATTTTAATTTTGTTTTGGCTTTAATTCCTGAAT
Source organism: Zygnema cylindricum (assembly GCA_037447655.1). Lineage (NCBI taxonomy): Eukaryota > Viridiplantae > Streptophyta > Zygnematophyceae > Zygnematales > Zygnemataceae > Zygnema > Zygnema cylindricum. The sequence continues at coordinate 131,940 of JBBHKE010003361.1, read as the reverse complement.
TTTTTACCTCAAAAGATGGCCCTTCATAGAAAAAGTTATTTAAATAAAGAAATGAGAAGAAACCTAACCTTAATAATAAGTGGAAGAAATTTAAAAACAGAAAGATAATAAATAAACAAGTAAAAAAGAAAAAAAAAACATATATATGACTCACTAAAAATCACATTATTCACCTAAACTTTTCCGAGAAAATTTACAAACAACAAAGGATCATATCCATAGAAACCCCACAGAAAAATATAAATAAATAAATATTTACATACATAAATAAACAAATATATTTACAAATAAATTCCCGAAAGTCCCCAAAACCTTAAAAAAACTCACTTTCAAAATGTCCACCGAGAATTTAAAAATCTTCTTAATTTTTTTTTTAAATCCGGAGAAAAGAAAAAAAATAATAATAATGACAACAAATAAAATGGATAACAAATTAAAAAGGAAAACAATACTAACATTAAAAAAAAAAAAAAAAAAAAAATATATATATATATATATATATATATATATATATATATATATATATATATATATATATATATATATATATATATATATATTAAAAAAAAAAAAAAGGGAAGAAAACCTTGATAGATAAATAAATAAAGGAATAATTCAAAAAGAAGAAAAAACTAAGAACACGAAACTAAAAAGAAAAAAACAAAGGAGACGAGAAAGAAAATAATATTAAAAAAAGAGGGAAAAAAAAAACCTTCAGCATTAGTCGGCTGACGTCAATGGAGGAGAAAGGCGATCCCAAGGCAGAAATAACGTTTTTTAATTCGATAAAAGAGATAAAACCGTCACCATCCGTATCGAATTTTCTAAATGAAGCCTCCAACGATTTTTTTTGAGAGTCGTTAAAACTTACACTTTTAAATCGAGAAGACATATCTTTTACTCTTTTCTTATAAACTCTTCGAATAAAATAAAAAATGCAAATCAAAAAATACAAAAAAATGAAAAAAACAATAATAATAAACAAGAGAATTTGGAAGGAAAATGAATGCAAATTTTTGAAACGAGCTCTCTAAGACCAGAAAGCTTCTTGAAAACATATATAAAAAAAAAAACAATATCAGATGATGATAATGTTAAAATGAAGTTTTAAAACTTTACAATACGAACTTTACAAACTTTACAAAATAAACTTCATAAAACAATCTTGGAGTAAATAATTAAATATGAAGTCGTTTGACTTTTTTTCCATTGCCATCATTTCAGAGTTATATACCGTACGGTACGTTATCACATATCCCAAGTCTCACAATTAGCAGTCAAAAAGTGCGAAAACGTGTGCGCACGATATAAATGGTAGCCACGTATTGTATATGTGACATGCGTGTCTCAGGGGCAAAATATACAAAAGAAGACGAAATTACTTGATATAGATTTCGCACGCTTTATCGCGGATTTTGCCGAAACAGGGCTCGCACGCGTTTTCGCACTTTTATTTATGGTATGGATTCTGACATAGTTGTTCACCGAGATTAGTGCGAACGTACCGTACGTGACGAATTATACGTAACAAACGCATTGAACCTTTTGATCAAATCGCAAAAAATAGTTAATGAATTTCCTTCCGTACTATTCCGTACATAAAAAAACAAAAAACTATTACATATAACGCAGTTAGCAAGTTTTTCCCGTTAAATGAGCGGTAAATAATTTATCACAATTTTTGTTAGTAACGGAATTTCTTTACCAAACGGTAGTCCTGACGCTCACCTTAGGGTATGCTACGCACTTAACGAACCCGGGTTCTAATGCCTAGAAGACTACATTTTATGCAATTTCGTCTCTGTTCCATGGCGTCTTCTTTCAAAAAACATTGAAGAAGACGCCCGTACAAATTTCCAACAGAACGCGCGAAATTATTGTGACGTTCAACGTCTCTTTTCGACAATGTCTGTACATTTTCGATTATATAACGTACGACTTCCGTGGTATTCTGTTCAGTTCACTGAACATAAAGTACCAATAAGTGCGACGCATATTTCCCGTTTTATTCCGTACATATCCGTAAAAAAAGGTATAGTTACAGTAATTAGTTTACACGTTTCCGTAAAATTCCAGTTTCAATTTACATTACATGTTTTTTTACGATTTTTTCAAAAGTCACGAATTATACGTTTCAATCGCAAAAAGGAAAAAATCGCGCGATTTGAACAACTATGATTCTGCCGTATAGGGTTTGCACGCGTTTTCGCACTTTTGATCCAAGGTGTGGGTGTTGCCGCTAGAAGAGTTTGGCCCGTGATTTTTTCCTTTCGCTCCATTATTGAGTTCTGGAAAAGGATTCACGGCGGCCTTCCCTCCGTGAAAAAGCTTCAGCCATGGTTGCCTGCTAGGGTTTTCTGTCCTTCCCTCCGTGTATCCGACGCCAAATTTGGCGTGCTACCACTCTAAAGAAAGTATTTTACAACACCTTTCTGCTGGTGGGCGAATCACCTCCATCCGCTGTTTCGTTTTTTAATAATCAAGGTTCTTCATTCCGACCGTTTTTTTATTTTCCTTCAGTGGCCATATCTTGCAATCTTTTTCTCCCGAATTGGCGTGCCATTAGCCAACGCTCAAAATCTTCGCACTTAATTCCATTTTCTCGTCGAACTAAGCTCGTACTGTGGAGAAGTGCATTTTAGGCGGCGTCGTTTCAAGGGCTTCGGCCATCGCTTACTCCTACAGTTTTTTGACCTTCCCTTCGAGTATCTTGCACCAAATTTGCCGTACAGATACTCTAAAGAAAGTATTTTCGACAACCTTGCTGTACGTGGAAATTCCCGCTGCATCCGTTCGGTCGCTTTTTACTAATCGGCTCTGCCTCTTACGACTGATTTCCTGCACAAAGCAAGAAAAGTTTTGTCGGCGACATCCTGAAACCTCCGGCCTTGGCTTTCTGTTAGGGTTTCGTGAAATTCTCTTTATGTATCAGGCGTAAATTTTGGCGTGCTCGCACTCTCCAAAATTTACTCTCAAATAATCACCCGCAAGTTTTTCCGATTTTATTTCCATTGTTGCCCAAGGGCTTTTTTTTTAACCTTTTCTTTAACTTACTCGAACCTCCCAAGGGGAGCTTTCCAAGCAATTTTTGCACTACCACCAACCGCGAAACAGCACAAGCGCTCCCAATCCACTAGCTCTCACTCTTATGGCCCCTCACCAAAGGCGGGCGTCACGCTCCCTGTCGCCGTCTTCTTCGGAGCATGCTCGGCCACGTTTGATTTCCTCAGATGAGAACCTTAACCCTTTGTTGCCCACATCCCAGAGCACCACTCTCCCCCTCCCCACTGTAGAGCTACCCCCACACACAGTTCCCTCCACCACTCCCAACCCTTGCACAAACCCATGTGGGATTGAACATTCCCTCGAGAGCACGCCACCAAAACCTTATACAAACCCTATTCCATCACCACCTTTGGGCAAAGAGCCTCCCCCTATCAATGTTGTCCCCTACCGTCCACCTCATTTTCAAGAACATTCTCCACCCTTACATTCTATCACTCTTTCTCAACCACCCACTTTGCCTCCACCATCACGCATTGGTCCAACTAGGGTGCCCTGTCCTCAGTGTGGAAGGCTATATGTGGCGGGGGGCGGTTTGTCGAGGCATTTGAAGTCCTGTATTTTGGCTCCTAAAGGTATCTCGCCCCCCGACAAGGGCCTGCCTTCTCCGCCAACTAATCGCCAACAACCATCTCCTACCGATTGGCAATATGTTCGTCGTCTCGACGTTCTAAGGTGGGCTACCCAGGCCCTCGATTGTATACTCGTATCCTGAGCAATCTTCGTGATTCTGTCCAAGCCGCTCTTCGATTTCCTTTAGTTTTATTGGCTGAGGACATCGCCAACGACGCGGCATGACACTTACTCCTCTTATTTCCTCTTGGGTTATGGTTTTGCCAACAAGAGGAGGTGCGAGCGGGGCTCGTGAGACGAAGGCTCCTTGCCAACGATTTTTGAGGGGAGATTGGGAGTCATTGCAACAAGAGCACACGGATCGTGTCATCGGTCTTTCTATGTCCCCTCCCAAACGCCATGCCCCACTTCCAAGGTCCACCGCGAGATTACATCGGGCGGTCCATCTTGGTCGTTCTGGAGAGTTTTCTCGAGCTGCTCGTGTGCTTCGACCTTTCAACCCGTCTCCGTCTTCAGAGGCAACAGTTGAAGCTCTGCGTTTGCTCCATCCTCCTGCCCGTGACGAGCTCCTTTTTTTCGTCGAGGTGGATGATCCACTCGAGTCTTTCGACTTAGAGCGAGAAGCATTTACAAAAGCTTTGATTCGGTCACCTCATATTTCGGCGGGAGGCCCATCTAGCATGGTTTATGAACTCTTGCGAGACGTATTTCCTCCTGAAACCCCCTCTTAAGGTTTTGACATCCTTTTTAAAGTGGCTTTTGGGGTGGCTCGTGGGAACGTCCCTCACCATGTTATACCTCTTCTCTCTGCGGCACGTCTTGTCGCTGTTTCCAAACCGGCCGGCGGCATTCGTCCTATTGCTATTGGAGAAGGTTTGTATCAATTAGTGGCTCGTGCAATGTGTATCCAACTTCAAAGGGATTTCCATGACCACTTTACACCGCACCAGTTTGGAGTTGCTACCAGAGGGGGTTGTGAGGCAGTTGTCCATGGCTTTCGGGCTCTTCTAGACCTCCATCCGGATTGGGTGGTCATTCAGGTGGACGTTGCCAACGCATTTAACACAATTAGCCGAAATGCTATCTTTCGCGAGTTAAGGCACGCTCCATCGCCGATCAACCAGATTTTTCCTTTTGTGCGTGCCTTTTATTCTCGTCGAAGCCCTCTCATTTGTCCTCTTGGTGGTCCGTTTGGTGATGCTGCCACGATAGAATCTGCGACTGGCACTCGCCAGTGGGGGCACCCCTTTTTGCATTGGGTCACCTTCAAGCACTACGAGACTCTGCTTCGGCTTTTCTTGGTTGTTTATTCCCTTCGATTGCGGATGATAGGAATATTGTCGAGCCCCGAGATCAAGTTTTGTCTGCCTTCGCCCAGTTTGCAGAGCAACTTTCTAAGATCGGTTTATCGGTTAACCCATCTAAGTGTGTAGCATGGTGCCCCCAAGGTTTACCTTTCGACTACCCGGTCCCTATGGGTTTTCGAGTTGCGTCTTCAACAAAGGGAATTGAAGCTTTAGGATCCCCTATTGGAACCCCATCCTTTTTGAATCAGGTTGTTACAGATGCTTTGTTGGAAGACCTCTCGCACTCTGATGACCTTCCTAAGCTCTTTGACTCCCAAGTGGCTTTTGCAATCCTCACCCGTTGTTTTGCTCAACGTCCTCTTTATCTTGCCCGGACTGTCCCACCAACGACTCCGTTTTCGTCTTCTCTTAAGGACTTTGACGACAAACTCTTTAGCCTACTCCACCACCTTGTTGGGCATGGGATTTTTGATTGGCCGGAGGGCTCGTTTGCGCGCCAACAAGCAAGTCTCCCTATTTCGAATGGCGGTTTAGGTTTGATTCTTGTGGCTAGGGTTGCTCCGGCGACATATTTGGGTAGTTGGTCTTTGGTGGCGCCTACCCTCACCTCTCGGTTTATCGTCGATGACGTTCCAATTTTGGCCAAAGTCGTCCCTAAGGTGGAGGAACACCTTTTTCCGTTTCATGAGACTCTTCTCTACGCGCGTGCACTCCTCCCACCTGATGCAAGAAACCACGTTCCACCTTTTCAAACTTTTATTTCCGACAACAACATTCATCTCCAACAACGTATAACTGAGCAATTGGCAGCCGCTGAATTCCATAACCTTTTAAACAAGCTTCCTTCTGCTCAATCACGTGCTCGACTGCGTTAGTGTTATGGGCCAGGGGCTGGTGCATGGCTGCAAGCCACGCCAATGTTTACAACCCTTCGTCTGACGTCTGACCAGTTCACATCTGCCTTACGTCTTTGTTTGGGTTCGCCCCACCTTTCACTTCTTGGGCGACCCCATTCTGTTTGTAATCAACCTATCAACTCGGACGGGATTCATCTACTCCGTTGTTCTAGGGGCGGTGAACGTACGGTTGCGCATGATTTGGTTTGTGACTCAATTGTTGCAATTTGTACCGATGCAGGCTACACCGTGAGGCGCGAAGTTCCTCATATACTACCTCCTCGCTCCCAGTCTAATGGCCTTAGAAGTCCTCGGGTTGACTTGGTTTTCCTTCATGGGGCTGGGAGGACTTTGGGTGATGTGGTCCTTACGAATCCGACTGTGACCAACGTTTCTTCTCGCGCGGCGGTACACACAAGGGTGGCGGCTCGGGACGTAGCAACTTTCTAAGGAAAGAGATTATGCTCACCAAGACCCGGCGGACCAATTTGTGCCATTTGCCGCAGAAATTTTTGGTTCTTTGGACAAGTCCTTTGATGATTTCCTCCGCGACTGTGCGAAGAAAACATTTGAGACCCGGGGTCCTATAAGCCCTCCCCCGAGTCTTCTTGTCGCATTTTACCGTCAGCGAGTATCAGTGGCTCTTCAACGAGCGCAAGCCGCGGCCCTTCGACGGCGGAGTACTGTGGCTGATGACCGGCGCGGCCTCCTAGATCTTCCACAAAGGGATCCAATCCACATCCACAATCTTCGATGGTGTGGAGTTTAGCTTGTTAGGGTTGGGTAGTTTTTTCTTTTGATTAGTGTCATCTTTAGTATATTTGCTTAGTTTTGGCAGTTTCTTTTAGACAAATTTGGTGTCTTCACATGTTTTGTTTACCTTCTTTTCCTTTGGCTATTCTTTAGCAACAAGCGTCTATTTCTTCTTTTTGAGCCCCTTTGTACCTTGATGGATTTTTCCATCGCACTTTTTGAAATAAGGTTTGAATAAACCTTTCGTGATGTCTTGCCACGAAAGACGAGGTTCGGGCGCGGTAAGGAAAGTACAAGGTCAAACAAACTGTACGAAGCATGTACAATACTGTAGAGTTGTGTATCAAGACTTCAAGAGCCTCTTTCCGATATTCGATAGGTACTTTTTTGATGCACCAATAACCGATATATATTGTTAATCTAAGGCTAGGGAAGGCTAACATCGCAATGAAAATGCCATACATCGCCATCACTTATCGGGTTGATAACTATGATACCTCCGTACGTTGGGTGTGCCAACAAAAATTCAAAAGTCTCTCCCCCACTCCCCGCGCCGCGTGGCTCCTTGGGCGGGGAAGGGAGGTATTTTTTGTAAGAATTGTACATTATTTACGTAATACAGATGTATGAACAACCACCTCCACGAAATGGATCACAATTATTTTTGTAGTGTTGGGGATCGAGGACCATTTGCCGATATTCGATATTTATCGAATTTCAAGTACCCGATAATCGATATATCGCTTCGATATATCGAAAATCAAAATATCGCGATTTATTGCCAATATATCGCTGATATATCGTATCGCCAATATATCGAGGCTTCTTAAAAAAAAAAAAAACTTGCTAGTTGCTACTGCTGCTAATACTACTACTGCTGCTGCCAGTACTAGTGCTACTACAGCTGGTAGTACTAGCTTATGCCAGTACTAGTGCTACTGCAGCTGATAGTACAAGCTAATGATGCTGCCAATACTAGTGCTAATGCAGCTGCTAGTACTAGCTACTGCTGCTGCGAGAACTAGTGCTACTGCAGCTGCTAATACTAGCTATTGCTTATGCCAGTACTAGTACTAGCTACTGCTGCTGCCAGAACTAGTGCTCTTGCAGCTGCTAGTACTAGCTACTGCTTATGCTAGTACTAGTACTAGCTGCAGGTGCTTATGCCGGTACTAGTACTAGCTGCAGCTGTTGCCAACACTAGGCTTATGCTAGTACTAGTACTAGCTGCAGCTGCTTATGCCGGTACTAGTACTAGCTGCAGCTGTTGCCAGAACTAGTGCTATTGCAGCTGCTAGTACTAGCTACTGCTTATGCTAGTACTAGTGCTACTGTAGGTGCTAGTTCTAGCTATTGTAGCTGCTAGTTCTAGCTACTGTTGCTGCTAGAACTAGTGCTACTGCAGCTGCTAGTACTAGCTACTCCTGCTGCCAGAACTAGTGGTATTGTAGCTACTAGTTCTAGCTACTGCTGCTGCCAAAATTAGTGCTACTGCAGCTGCTAGTACTAGCTGCAACTGCTGCCAGTAGTACTAGCTGTTGGCAGTGCTACTTCAACAGGTAGTACTAGCTACTACTACTCCAATTAATCAAAATAAAAATAAGAATCCACAATTTGTACACTTCAAAATATTATTAATAAAAATAAGAATAAAAGTTCACATTTTATGCACTTCCAAAAATAATAAATAATAATAACAATGAAAACTCACATTTTGTACACTTCATAAAATAATTAATAAAAATAAGAATAAAAGTTCACATTTTATACACTTCATAAAATATTGAAAAAAAAAATTAATAAGAATTCGCAAATTTTTTTTTCGCATCATACTTTGACTAAATTAGTGTGAAATTTCAAATTTTCGCATGTGAAGTTCTGTACGTAGTACGTACTAAATAAGTAACTATATGACGTACTAAATAAGTAACTATATGAACTACTAACTATATGAATTACAGTATTAGTACTTTTTTGTCGGTTAAATTTTGCGGCGTTACCTTTAAGTCACGGAACAAAAATCACGTCGTACTTCGCGTATCATAAAATTTGTCTTTATCGCTAAAACAACATATTATATAAAATATTAAAAATATAGAATACAATATATCGCGATATATATCGCCATAGTTTATGTTGGTCTCGATACGATATATTGAGAACTTTGCTCGATCTATCGAATATCGAAATTATCTCGATATGATATTACCCGATACCGAACACTGCATTTTTGTTGATCCTGAAGTTATACATCGAACCGCTGACCGTTAAATACATCGAATATCAAATTTAGCATGATAGCAATTTAGCGCGAAAACAACTTACCGCGAAATTTGACGGTACACAACACTAATAACAACGCTACGATTAAAGTACTATGGTCAACCATACTAACTAGTGTGAGAGCTGAAGCCTGTAAAAGTATACAAAAATCGTACAATCTTGTCACGATCTTGGTCCGAGTTTAAGTCAACTATTTCAAGCTCAGTTTGCACCGCCGATTTTAAGGTTTGTTTGTTGATGTATAATATGATATGACGTCCTACGAACCTACGCCTAAGGATGAACTTCCATTAGAGGAAAATTGGGGTTGTTTACTGGACGCCGTAGGATTTTTTACAGATTTGTACCATTTTTTTTTTGTTAGACGAAACATGACGACACATGTATATTGGATGGCTCCAATATTATAGGCGTAAATGTCGACCGTTGGATTTTTCACTTTTTTAGATTCGCGAAGCAATCACGATCATCGTCCAGTGTGAAGAGACTCTCCTTGGGAGGAGAGTTTATTCACATTGACCCCGTACAATTGGTACACGTGAAAATTAGAAAAAAATCTACCACGAATAGGCAATGTGAGTCGAACACGTCGTACACACCATTTGCCTTCCGCCACGCTGTATGAAGGTCAACCGAAATATCTTCGCACGCTCTTTCTGACATCCGCTGACCTTAAAATTTTGCGGCGCCTTTTTGACATTTTGTTCTGAAATTTTGATTTTCAATTTCAAAATTAAAATCTGGTTGCAAAAATTTCGTACGAGTCATTAACTACCTCAACGCGTACAAATATTACGTACATATTTTTAGCTTGAATAATATTTCTAGATTTTAAGAATCTGAAAACTAACCTACGTGGCGCCAAACATAATTGAGAAACGATGTTGAAACTCTAAGACCTCCATAAGTCCTCAAAGTGGATAGCTTCCAAGAAGCCTCAAGGATAACCCTACCCCTTTGTGTTTCAACAAAAACTAATGAAATTTAAATATTTTCTAGGTCTAGAGATTGTAAAATAAAAAGGCAAAAAGGGGACACTGACAACCTACCTCTAACTCTTCACTCAAGTCCCCACACTTGTCGCAGTCACTGAAGACTTGAAGAGGAGTTAGATCCATGGCTGCCTAGGCTGTCCAAAGTGGACAGGAAGGCATCCAACAGTCACAGGGGAAAAACGGAAAAATAAAATGTTAGAGATCTGGATCTTTTATAAATTTAAAGTAATCAAAAACAACTTTGTGTTTCCCCATCCCAATAGGAACTCCGAAGAACCTTCGATAGGTGAAACTCCTGAATACCTCCAGAATCTCAAAGTTGTAGCAAAGAGTTAATACAAACCGCGGTGCATCCAATCAAAAGTCTAAGAATTTTAGATCTTTATAATAAGTTCGATTTTTATACATGCATTATAAACATGCGCA